>JAFIRS010000525.1:0-270000 GCA_018342105.1 Gonioctena quinquepunctata
AAAATAAGGTAATTTTTTGGATAGAATTCGTTTTGAAAAATATATATTTTTAATGACAGATAGTCAAAAAATTGGTGTATATGATATGTATATACATACTTCATCTATGAAATTAGTTTATGCAGTGTTTGATGAAAAAACTTGAGGAAGTACAATCAATTTTATGAATTTTTTCCATAAAAATTAGATATTTTACATAAGTAAAATTCAACATTATAACAGAAAAGTTTGTATCGCAAATAAAATCCGAACTAGATGTGAATGTGAAACCATCACTTGCATACATCATTCTCTGCTGTAGGTACGTTACTTGACAGTTCTTTTTTCATGCGCCATGTTCATCTTCAAAGCTTTCACGAATAATGTAGGTTAAGATACACAATATGCAGTAAACATGTATTATCTTCTTCTAACCTTCTACTGTTTGTTTCAATATAGTGTTTATAACCTAAAATAGGTAGAAATGACTAAATTTTTACCATCAGTCGACTATTCTGAAGGCAATTTTACCTATTTATGCCTTCGACTTATTAGGCAAAATGTCTTGATTGCCCAATTTTCGACTTCTGAATTACTTCCATTTTCTTCCCCATATTGGTAAATTTAAGGTAATTATAACGTAAGAATTACCTTCGCCAATTTGAGCGCTGACCTATTTGAAGGTCGAAATGACGTACATTTTACTTAAAATGTTTGTTGGGCTCTCAGTAATTTTCGAATAACAGAATGGGACTTCACTTTGATCTTTCAGTTGATTTTATCTTGAAATGATTTCATATACAGATAAGGAATTCAATTTTTTATTCATACACGAAGTGGATATTTTAAAACATATTAAGGGTGGGGTTCCAACTTTTTTATATACCGATTTTTTTTTTCAAACTTCTTCGTATGGGTTGGAAACTTTGACTTTTTTTCGTGAAAGAAATTGATTTTTCCAAACTTTTCGTATATCGAGGGTGCGGACTTCAACTTTTTTGTATATAGTGTTCTTCAACTTTTTTCATATACCAGGCGACCACTTTGAGTTTTTTCATAAACAGAGGTAGAATTGTTTTCCGATTTTATTCGTGACAGAAGTAGATTTTCCCAAATTTATCGTATATAAAGGGTGAACTTTTTTCAACTTTCTCATATAAGTATACAGATTGATTTTTCCCAATTTTTTCATTTACATAGTAATTTTTTCAATCTTTTCGTGAACTGAACGAATTGTTTTCAAACTTTCTCATATACCGGATGGAGACTTGAAATATTGTCAGATTTCATATACATAGACGGAATTTCAAATTCTTTTTTCATACACGAGGTGGATTTTTTCAATTCATAGTATATCAAGGGTGTGGACTTCAACTATTTTGTATACAGAGTGATTTTTGTTTTGTTTTCAAGAGAAAAGGGACTTATTAAATGCGGCGGCGGATACCGTGATTTTTGCAGATTTCAAAGTCCTAAGACATAATAAAGAAAAAGGGTAGTTTTGGATACCACTATAGTCGGTGAGGTACCAGTTAACTTAACTCGTGATGTTGAGGCAAGATAGCGCCTAAAAACACTTTTATAATGGTTAAAAAATTAGTGATTATTAGTTTCAAAGCTACCCTCACCCAGCTGGGCCAATGGGTAAAATATTACTTATAACTACCAGAAAAATGTCTTTGCAGCCTGAATGTCACAATTATAACCTCCAATACAAGTTAGAGAATGATAGGTAAATAGGTTGAATGTGTACCTTCTTCAACCTATTTTATACTAGTGACTCGAAAGGTGTTTTAGAGACATTGTATCGACCCAAAAGTTATATTTGGCATGAATCGTTTCCCCCATTGATATAAAAAATACTTATCTCCACAAAATGACTGCAGCCTGATGGAAACTTGTCAAAAATCAGATGATTTGTGAACATATTCAAGTTCATTTATAGAAAATGGCGAGGGAGAACACGGAATATCATTTGTTTTTTTTGTCAGCCCGTTACTTTCATGAAGAAAGACAGTTATTCATCAAAATAAACAATTTTGAGATACGCGGTAAATTTCTATTTTCTTATTCATTTATTTCTGTATTTAACGTTGGCCTATTACTGCGACCAGGGCTAAACACCGACTCCCGTGAACACACTCTCTGCAATCGGAAATTTTGCTGAATCCTCTGGTGTTTCCAACCAGAGGTAGGGAGCTCAACATTCTTGAACTCGAAACCGCCATCTTAACGTCTCCTTCCGACGGACGGCATATCTATCGCCATATCTCGTGCTCATTGATATGACGCCTGCTGCTGCGAATATACACTGCAGTTTTTCGGGGCTCTCAAACGCGAGTCTTCCCTGGCAGGTGGTCACCCATCCAAGTACTGGTCGCGCCCAGATATCGATAAGACTCTCGTCAAACTGACCAGCCGGCCTGTTCCCCTTCTATTTTCTTCTACAAACCTCCACTCTATTTATCCATTATAGTTAATTTAAAATAATGGATTTGTAAACATGACTAGAAATAGGCAATTTCAGTTATTTACGCTTCCGACTTTTAATATGACGTCAAAAGGTAAAAATGAAGTAAATTTCAGATATTTTGTTTGTTGGGTTTTTCAAAAATCACTGATTTTTTTTTCCAACGTTATATGGATTGTTTTCTATTGAACCCAATTGATATATTTCGTAGAACTACTCAGAACTCTGTTCAGAACAGTTCTGCAATTTGTTTTTCGAATGCACCGCCTGATGATATCAAAATATTTCGTAAAACACGAGAGTTTTTCAAAGTCAGTAGCTTCTGATGGCTGATAAATGAAGGTCATCGTTTCATTTTGTAGAACGCGTCAAATTTGTTTTCCTTTAAAACTGGACTTTTTTCAATGGGTATATCTATTCCTAATTCGCCATACTGAATTCGATTCGATTTTTAGGTAAGCGTCCATATTTAATTTTCATTTATTTCCATGATTTGCTGAAACTATTAAAAATTTCGGTAAGGAGTTCTATCAAACCTATACCCATAACTCAAAAAATTGATGATTTTGGAAATAACCAACTTCACACGAATTTCATATAAAAGACAAGAATACAGAATAATTCAATCACTCCTCAAGATAATGATTTATGAGATTAGACATAGAGGTTAGTTTCGAAAGCCATGGTTTTGAAGCTTTCCATTATGTGTCCTATATATCAATGTAATTTGCAAACAATATTGTTAGAATATATAATTCACAACATTAATTTTTCTTGTTGCTGCAAATGAACACATGTATCATCATCACCACGATCATTATTTTTTTTTATTATTACTAGGCACCCCATACCAGCGAACACATGTTGAGCATCTGAAGGCAGGCGCAGACCTCTGTTTGAATAGTAAATACCATAATAATACGCCGGCACCAGTTAAGTCCACACGTTTACATGATTCAGTGAATTTTGTTCTGTTCTAGTTACTCAAAAAATCACTTCGAAACACTCAAGACGTGTGAACACGCAGTTATTTCATCAAATATTCATCAGTAAGCCACATTATAATTAGGAACTGATTGATTGTCTATGAAGAAGTTAGAAACTGTTTGCTTGAGCTCATTTCTTCATTTATAATGTAATCATTATTCTATATATAAAAAAACTTCATTTTTAGGGTACATCAAAATGCCCGTCTGTCTGTCACATCAATTTTTTGCAGATACTGC
Source organism: Gonioctena quinquepunctata (assembly GCA_018342105.1). NCBI lineage: Eukaryota > Metazoa > Arthropoda > Insecta > Coleoptera > Chrysomelidae > Gonioctena > Gonioctena quinquepunctata. The sequence goes on from JAFIRS010000525.1 coordinate 3,676, forward strand.
TTATTTCCGTTAGAAAAATTCTGAAAGACGAGAGTTTCTGAAAGATCACCCAAAGTTTGCAGTAAAATTATTCTCATGGTATTTGAGAAATTCATAATACCAAATAACAGAATGAAAAAAAAACAAGACATTTATGGTTTTAGCACATTCATTATAAAAACATGTGGAATGCTTCTGTCGGAACCTCTAACAGTTATTATGAATGCAAGCATCCACGAAAGAGTATCCCCGGAAAAAATAAAAAAAGGTAAAGTTATTCCTGCTTACAAAAAAGGAGACCAGTCAAGACCAAAAATTTTAGACAGATATCGATCCCTCCAGCTTTTTCCAAAATATGGGAAATGGGAAATATGGGAAGTACTACGTATTTAAACTTCAAGTTAAGATAATAAAAAAAAACACTTCCAACATACCGACCATCAACAAGATAGAATACACAATTTCTGAATTTTCCTCTACAACATTGTGTTGATATTAATTTCAAAATTATTCTCGAAGCTTTTTTCTGTATGACTTGGTCTGCATATTAATCACCCCCGTAAAAGATAATACCGTATCTACAGATATATTCAAATTTTAAATGATAGTTCATTTTGATTACTTATAATAATAATAATAATAATGTTTATTCACGAAAGTTCAAATTTTACAATAATTGAAGTACATATATATATATATATATATTGTAAGTGCATAAACAGGAAGAAATCACGGAGCTTTAGTATATATAGTATATATTATGAATCAACATACTGTCCAATCACTCTTATGGAAGTACAATGCTGCATTCAACTTTTGACAAACATAATATGAGGTTAAAATCAATATGCTATGTATATGGAAATTTGCTATAATTTGTTATTTGTAGTAAGCTATTTGTAAGTTTAATTTCTTGTGGTATATGTAAGTTGGCAAGGTTAATCATAAACATGATTTTGATCTTATCAACATTTAACATTAGATTATTTCTCTTGAACCACTCAACCAACCGCATTGCTAAGACTTTTAACGATTATCAGACTGTGATAATTTTCGGCATTGTCAAATTTATATCGCCAGCAAAATTTGTCATCTAACAATTTTCTGCACAAATTTCTTCCAGGTTGTTAAAAAAAATATGAAAATAATTTGGCCTGTTACACAAGTCCAGGTATTCCATTTGAGAATAATTTTTGTACCAAAGTTTTGTGTTTTAGACTATCAAATGCTTTCGATAGATATAAAAATAATTCTAACACAAAATTATTGCTTCCGAATTGTTGCAAGATCGAAAATGTTGCGACCAAACATGTACAGCAGTTTTGTTTCTGAAAAGGAATAATAAAACGACTATGAACAATACGTCCCTTTGATTACAGTTCTTTATATACATTATTAATGGCACGGAAACCTTAATGTGGCAGTAAAACTCGCATTTGACCATTTTGTAAATGAAATTCCACCCAAATTATTCCATCTATGAAGATGTAAGGATTTAACAAAAAGTAAAACAAGCTTGAATAAATAAATGCAACTTTTGACGAATCAAATATTTGTTTGACCTCAATTATTCATGCAAAGTAATGAAAAAATCTTTGTCCGCGTCGCTTTCGAAGATAATCCAAACAGACTGTGTGTATTCTTCTCAACACTGAAAACAATTCTCAAAGAAATACCTCGGAAAAACATGATTTTGTGTAGGTCAGCTGTGTTGGATAATTTTCGAAGCAATAACGTTTGAATATTTGATCCTTCAATTTGATTTGATAACGGAAAAAACGTGACACCCTTTAACCAAAACTGATTTAAATATACTATTCATAAGCAATGAAAAATCTTCTGGAAAATCAAATATTCCACTGACACACTCAAAGAAATATTTCAGGTTATACATATTCTCTCAAATATTTGAGGTTCGATCCTCAAGAGAAAAAAGGTAACACTCAGTACATCACACACTTGTCTATATGTCCGTCGCACTACTTTTTCCCAGAGATTGTTCGACATAGAAAAGTGAAATTTGGCATGAATAGATTGTTGTGCGTAACAATGCATTCAACAGTTTTATATATGAATAAATGAAGATGGCGGCTCCAAAATGGCTGACATAGTTGGTGATTCATGGCGAGAATCGATTTAAAATTGATCTTCGATGGTTTTTTGGGTCGGAGATTACGAATTCAACGTTTCAAGATAATAGACAAGTTTTCTGATTTATGGCTAGAATTCATTTACTGGGGGTTTTCGAGTCGTGGGATATGAATTTCCTGTATTGTGCAAGACTCCTGACTTCTATTTGGAAAACTAATTTATCTAAATTTACGCAAACATTAAATGACAAAAAAATTAAAAATATTTTTTTACTTTTAAATTGATCTTTTCACTGCGATCCCATAAGGGCTTGTTTTTGAGAATAAGCTTGGGTGGTGTTCCCTGTTTACGTTTGATACCAATTGTATTTCAATTGACTAATAAAACTATACTGGACATTTTTATACTACAGAATCGTGTACATTATGTCGCCACGTTGATGTCACTGCACATAATTGTATTACTACAAAGAAACAAACAAGTGCTGTAAATAAACTAGTAAGCACGGAATCCTTGGTCCGCAAGTCAACCTCGCACTTGTCCGATTTTTTCCCATCTGAATACCCTATTCCGAACAAACAGTGTGATCTATTGCGTCCCCATGACCCTTTAAATTAGCTTCTGTCGAGGTGGGAACTTTGTGTATTTGCAATAATTTCCAATCAATATTCAAATTACTGGAATGAGGATTTTATACTAATGTTATAAAACAGGATGATGGTATTGCATTGGATTGAATTTTCGAATACTCCAGAGTTTTCACATTATACAATACTCCGACTATTAAAGACATTATTCCGATTATTTTAAATTCTATCCATGAGCTACTTTTTCGTCGACCTTAAATGCAAATTTTGAGTTGATACGCGAGCAACAAAAATTTGAAAGGGATGTTTTGCTTTGAAGAGATCTTTGAAAGAAAATTCTCAAAATAACGAATGGATTTATTGTCGAAAATTACGTATATATGCATCTATATGAAGCAACTTCACATATACTTCGTTTAGTTTATGCGTATATGTACTGATCAAAGTTATTCTGTACCGTTTCATAATTTTATTACAGTGTGGATTTCCGTCGGCTAGTTTCTAAAAAGTAATAAGAGATAATGCTATAACCACCCCGAATTACCCTTCCTATTGGTGCATACACAGTTATCAAGGAGCCATATGAATAAACAATCTTACTTTTAACAATGGAGTGTTTCCCGAAAGTTTAAAATGGGTAAAATCAAGCCCATGTTGGGGACAAAACATACAAGGTATTTGAAAAGTGTGCGTCACACCGTCTCACCAGCTATTTTAACAAACACAATATTTTCAATGAAAATCAACTCGGGTTCCAAAAGTACAGCCCAACAACTGATGCAGTGACAAAATTTTGTAATACACTCTATGAGACTCTTGACCGAGGCTAAACATGTGTAGGATTGTTCCTTGACTTGAGTAAAGCTTTTGATTTAGTCAATCATTCACTCCTTCTGAATAAATGGGAGACACTATGTAGAAGTGAACGATTATAGCTCCAATATGCTATAAAGCTCTGTTGGAGCCCCACAGGGATCTGTCGTAGGACCACTGCTATATATTATGTATTTCAACAACATTTACTGTCAAGATACAACAGGTTATCCCACCCCATTTCAGAATTCTTTCCAGATCCTCATTCACAGTTTCCACATGGCTGTTTCGTGTAGCTCGAATTTCCTGGGATGTTATAGACGATTTAGAAATGAAGTTCGTGTGAAATATGCTATAGTATGCAGAAGGATTGTTGGTGGATCTCAACAAGTCTTTAATATGTAGGAGAAAAAGCGTAGGTGCCAGGATGGAACCTCAAGGAATGCCTGCGTTGATCTATCTGCAAAAAAAAATAGCCTAACGCCGAGTTCAGGAGAAAGGTCATATGATGGATCTGCAAGCAGTAGGGGTGGTAGGGCTCTTAGGCATTACCTCCAATGATAATATTCCAGCAGTTTTTTTCAATGTCGAAGAGTGAAAAAAAACTTGGGTAGAACAGTGTAAACTTACAGAGCTTTGCAGTCCTTTTCTTCGCTATAATAATTTTTGTACATTTATTTTTACATACAATTTTTGTTATTTCAATAATGTGTTCCATAATAGACATTTTTGTATATCAAAACAGATGAATTATAGCCCACACAGTGGAAAGTGTCATATTAACAAGATTGCAAGATTAAAGTTAAAGCATATAGAGATATAAAGTTTTGATTGTTTGTTACAAGTCGTTTGATTTTCAATAAGCATTATGGAAGTTCCGCAGAATGCTTCTCGGGCTATGATCTTTTACGATTTTAAACGAGGTTCAACATAAAAAGGAAGTCATCAAAATTTAGTGGCAACATTTGGCGACAATAGTCCTTCATTAACTACAGCTGGTTACTGTTCCCGTGAATTTATACGTGAAAATTGTACGTTGGAAGACGAACCCAGACCAAGAAAACCAGCCGTCGCGTCGCTGTTTGTTATTAAAAACATTATTCCTACATGAAAGCTGATCGAAAAAATCATTTCAGGCAGAGATTCAGATAGAATTAGGCATTGGATAATCTGTAGTAGATACAATTGTATCTACTACAGATTATCAAATGCCTAATTCTATCTATATCTATATATATATATATATATATAAATATATATATATATATATAATATTCTTGATGAATCCGACACTTTTTCTCACAATTTTCAATATGAACTGACATGTTTTCCCGAAGAACAAACCAAACAGGTGACAGCTTTCATCAATATGACAACGTTGCCAAAACACTCGAAGTAAACAGCTTCTTAGTCGGTTCCTCCATCTGCCAAAAAACTGGAAACTCTTTGATGAGAACCAGCAAGAGTAACCAGCGTTGCGAGTTGATATTTATAGAATTAGAGTTTAGTGATTGGTTCAGACCAGCTCTTAACTTCACAATTTTCAACTAGTGAAAATTGTGGCCATTAACAGGATAGATAATCAAAGATAAGATAGATACTCAAAGATAAGAGGTGTTGTATCCTCCAAACGAGTAACAGAAACTAGATGAGTAATACACAAATATAACTGAGCGCACTAGCTTTTCATAATATATCATTCATATTAATCCAAGTAGCATTTCGAAAAGTTATAGTAATCAGTTCGACTTTGGTTTTCACGTCGTTGAAGGAGTGAAAATATTATTAAGGAGTAGAAAATTGATTTGAACCTTTTAGTAGTAATTTTATACAGAGGAAAGCCACTGTTTTCGCAAAATGGAGAGGAATATTCAACAAAAAGTAATAATTCCCAAAGTCTTCTCCATGACTGTTTAATATAAATTAAACTAAAGGTTGGTAGATGAAGGGCAGAAAACAACTACTTTCCTGGCTAATACCACGCAGAATGTCGAATGATATCTGCTTGACATCTATGCAATAATTCATATAAATGAATAATAAATTGCCAACACCCGAAACCGGTCTGTAGTTGTCACCGAGAGTGTTTTAAACTAAACACAAACATGTCTTTTAGAAAGAAACATTTGCAACTTCGTATCATTTACCGTTTTCGAGATGCCAATAGTGGTACGACATAAAAAATACGGACTGAAAAAATTGATTATAAACAGTGGTTTAGCGAAACAAAGTAAAATATTGTAATATTCTCGAAATATAAATTCGTTCTCATAAAGGGTGGTAGAGTGCCTATCCCTCATTTTCGATCGCCAAGTTATAAGCAAGGCAAAATGGTTCTATACGTACGTCGAACAGAGCACCATTCTCATTAAAATCAAAATTTGGTGAATTTTTTATTTGAATGGAAAAGCTATAGTTCAAATTAGGATGTAAAATGAATTCTCAGCTTATTTATTAATAAATGTATCTTCGCAGAAAAAAATTCAGAACAGCTCTCATACATTTTCACCAGTGAATAGAACATAATTTTACATGTTTCCCATTTCGTGTCGAGTGGCGTACTGTAAGTTATTAAAATTCCCTCTAGAGCAAATATCGATTTCAACACTTGTTACGGATCGCTCGCCTGACTACCTCATATTTCATTACCCTACTATCTATCCATCTCTTCGATACAAAGGTTTATAATATTAAAAGGACAATCTCGAATTGCCTCGTATCATTCTTAAATAAGGAAACCCGAGGTGATGGAAGAGCCTTATCACTGCAGAGCTTCAGAGAGATTTACGCTTTTGTATTATTTTGGCCTTTGGTCTCCGTGAGAGACGTTGAATTTACCTCTTCTCTGTATAAGTGACAAGTTAATGAACTCGATTATATCCCTTGATTTAGCTTAGGAAATTGTTATCCATATTAATTCAGCTACAACTCTAGTTCCCAGACAGGAGAGTTTATCTTTCTTCTTCTCTGATGTTAGTTGTGTGGTTGCCCTTTATAATTGGGTATTTGAAATGTCGGTGAATGAGGAACCAACCCTCCCCATTATGAAAACTTGAAGTGGTGAAAGAAAAGTTAACCCTTATTTAGACCATGGAAAACAGTATGCGTGTATGGATGGACCATATTTGCAAAAGTTCTACCTCGATTAATTAAATACAAATACAGGAGAGTGTCTGAGGGCTGTAGGAAAGAGGTTGATGGTTCATACAAAAGATGTTAATGGTTCATACTATGGTCCAATAGTTGAAACAGTATGATAAGAAGAAAACCAGCTAGACTCATGAAAATCGAAAGCAACCAAAACCATACTTTCTTAATAATGAGTTGGTGTTCTTCAAGGAAGAAGAAGAGTCGGAAGAGTCGTTCTCACACCAAAATGGTGCAATCAGACAAAAATATTTATTCAATCCTGTACCTTTATTCTGTTAGGCGTCAGGCAAGTTAAATTTGATCCCTATTTTTACGTTAGTTCTTTCCACCATTCCATATTTCCTAGAACTAATTTTTATGACACACATGGCGAAGCTGAGCTATCTTGTTTTCTTTTTCTCCCTAGAGCCACATTTCCATTATGTTTTTGTTTTTTCTGACAAAATCAATGTTTAACAACTCTTTCACTATTTTGTTTTTTGATTTCTTTTTTTTGTTACGAATGTTGTGTTCAAATTTTGTAATATATCTTCGATCACATGTATTTGAAATTTTTAACTTATTCCTTTCGTTTTCCATGTCATCTTAAGTAATATTCATTTTTATCGTGGATTTTTCAATTCACAGAAAAATCTTTCTATCAATATTCAATTGAGAATGTTTCCCTTTTCAACGTTCCTCATTCGTTCTGGAAATTATCATTCCCTTTAATTTATCATGTTTATCTTCATGTTTTCTTTCGTCAGTTTCATAGGATCGAGCTAGGTAAATGTGTCGCTGGTAAGACTTAACCTGAGTATTAAATCTTGAGTGTCCATACCATATCTGAATCCAACATGAGGGTATTCTGTTTTTTTCAATTTTTAATTTTAATTTTTTAACGTTTTTCCAATATTCTGGGTATTCTGCGTAATGGTATTATTCCTCAATAATTGTTAAGATTCGCCTTTATCACTTTCCTGTGTATAGGCATTATAATTCATGGAAGAAATTTAATGGACATAGCCCTCAAAGAGAAGTGTTAACCGTGGAAACATGTTTCGGGCTCTCGGCCCTCATCAGTACGGTGAAGAAGAAATGCAAGGATGAACAACACTTGGTAGAAAACGACAAATCAACGGAGTCAACAAACAGAAGCCTTCGCAAATTTGTGGTTTCAATTAGCACACCCTGCAACCCCAACGTCACCACGGATGCAGCTATAGCTACCTGCGTGACATCCGAGTCCAGGATTAAAGAGATGAAAGGGAGGAATATCGAGGGGACTGTTAAACAAAATGGAAGAAATTCAATGGACATAGCTCTCAAATAGAAGTGTTAACCGTAGACACGTGTTTCGGGCTCTCAGCCGTCATCAGTACGGTGAAGAAGTGCAAGGATGAACAACACTTGGTAGAAAACGACAAATCAACGGTGTCAACAAACAGAAGCCAGCCTAGCTACCTGCGTGACATCCGAGTCCAGGTAGCTATAGCTGCCTCCGTGGTGACGTTAGTTGTTGCCCTGGAATGCAGGGTCTGCTAACCGAAACCACAAATGTGCGGCTGGCTTCTGTTTGTTGACTCCGTTGATTTGACGTTTTCTACCAAGTGTTGTTCATCCTTGCACTTCTTCACCGTACTGATGAGGACCGAGAGCCCGAAACACGTGTCTACGGTTAATACTTCTCTTTGAGAGCTATGCCCGTTAAATTTATTCCATTTTGTTTAACAGTCCCTCGATATTCCTCCCTTTCATCACAATTCATATCAGGAACCAGTATAGTAGAATACCAAGATTAAGGAATTGAATACATAGGATATACAACTGATAAATAGCTGAAAAGATATCAAATCCATAGAAAAATAACACTAGGAAAACAACACCAGATGATCACTACAGAGAATGGAATATTGATAAACACAAAAGTCCCAAATGAAGGAGAAGAAACAAATGCTGCATAAGTGCCAAGCTCAGGTATGGCCGCACTAGAAATCCCAAAAGTTATGACGAAATGACTGATGTGTAACATATCAGGGTTCTGCGTACTCTGGCACATCTAAAACCCATAAACATTTCAATGAAGAGCGACCCAACACATTGAAACCGAACAAAGTACACACCATATTCAAATGAAGTCATATGAAATGAATTCATTAAATCTTTATATTTTCAAACTCGTAAATACCACCATATAAACAACAAATTCATCGGCAATAATCAGAAAATTTAATATATTTCAATAAATGATGAATAATTCTATCGATTTTGGATTGGAGGTTCGGAAAAGTGAACATAGGCGTTTCGTGAAAGTGGAGAACGGTCATTGAGAGGAATAAAAATAGGACTTGTTTTTAATAAAAATAGAAACACATCGATGAATCCAGAGTAGTCTATACTAACAGAACATAGGATTACAAAGCTGTGCCCATTTCCTGATGACCTTTAAATTGATAGTGGCACATGTGTAGAATTTTTCGCTCGAGGTTTATCCAAGGGATAATTAAATTTGAATATGGTTTCCTAATATTTTGGTAATATTTTATGAGGATAACAAGAAAATAAAAACAAATGTTTATCGCAATAAAATTGTAAACGTAAGTGAACCTTTGGATTTTGAAAGTTTGTACCAAATTCTGGAATAGTCGAGTGAAAACAAAAAAAAAGGTTCATCAATATTTACGATAATTGATTTGCAGTTACTTTCGCTTTTATTCTCGACTTTAAATTTTTTAACCAACAGGAAAGTAATTAAATTAGGGGAGAATACCATCTCTTTTGATTTTATGAATTTGAACAAAAAAGTCATAATCTTCGACGCCGAAAACCCCCACATCCAATTTTGAATAGAATCGGATCATAATTACAAAGATCGTCGGCCATCTTAGAGCCGCCATTTTCATTTTATGAATTTTGACAGAAAATTCATAATTGTCGATCCCGAAAACCCCCACATACCAATTTTGAGTCGAATCGGACTATAAACACAAATCTCGTCCGCCATCTTAGAGTCGCCATTTTGTTTTTTTCTCTAACAAAACTTCCATAATGCACTGTCACGGAAACTATGAACAAATCGAAATTTCAACTTGCAAGATTTGATTACAGACATACACCGGGACAGGTGAAACTATATAAAAGCTTGTAAGTAAACAATCACTTTTCAAAAGGGGGAAACGTGAATTATCGATTTACAACCATATAACCCCCCTAACTTGTGAATAAAGAAGCCAAGCCAACCATTTGTACAAAAATGTATGCCGTCGATTCAAAATAAGATGCTGATCTAAGAATATAAGTCAAAATCGATATAATAATAGGTTCTTCCATTTTTTATCTCACGTTTATGATCAATATTTTCAGACAAAGTTTCGTTTTCAAATGACCCCGCATTGAAAGGTAAATATGTTTAGATCTGGAGATCTTGCCAGCCAAACTAGTTCATTCAGATATCCTTTCACCCGTATATAATGTGGAGAGTGGCTTGAAAAATAAAAAATATGCCCATCAAACACCACATTTTGTACTTTGTACGTAGACAATTCAATTCACACTCAGCACTACAGGTACGAAATCACTGTTGGAATGCAATTGGTGGGGATCTATAACAAAGTGATCTAGTAGTTCAATGTTTGATTTTTTTTTTGCAAACGGATTCTTTGAATCTTCGTGATAACTCCGTGGCGCATTGGTGGTCTATGTTTTGGTCACGATGTCTTCAATAAAAAACTTAAGGTGCTTTTGAGCACAACGATTTTCAAATATGTAAATGCATATTATTCCTTTTTTTATTAAAAAAAAAAGACCATTTTGAAGTAATTCTTGATAATTTGTGCCAAACGCCAAAAATCAGACTTACACTAAATATTTTCTGAAGAGACAAGCCATAAAGTGGAAAAGTCATCAAGTTCCATCAGTAATCTACCCAACCAATAGTAGCGTACTTCAATATAGTTTCTAGAGAAAATTCGGCACTTTCGGTTGGTTTGATTTCTTCAGCTTTGACTTGAATTGTCACAAGGTAAGAGTGCAATCTGAAGTTTTCACAAGGAAGCAGGTAGGGTTGGGGGTGAAATAAAGAAACTAATAACCAACTCCCCCCTGATATTGAAGTTGATGTATTCGCTGGTTTCCAAACATGAATAGAAATTTAGATCGATTAATTACTTCGAATAACTTTGAACATTGTTGGAGCTTTGTAAATTTTGAGCAGAATTCCAGGGCATCAATCATTGAAGAGAAACAACTTTTGGACTAGTATTCGAATTTCACATTCACCCACATATTAAATCAAAGCAGAAAATGTTGGGGTGTCCGTACTGTACTGAAATATTGTATAAAACTGCAGATGAAGTTGTGAGAGAGAAGTTGGAAACGTCGGCCCTCAAGATTGATATGGTCTCACGTGGGTAATAGAAAGTGTCAGGAAAAAAGGTTGATGTATCTGTCATGAACTGTTGCTCAGTTGGTAATTGAACGTTAGAATATCGTGCAATATTCTGTGGGTTGAAACTGACAAAAAATGGATAAGATGAAAATGGACCGAAACAAATAAAAACTATAGGCTATTTTGGATTAACATATACCAAAGGTACTTTCAATTGATATTCTTAGCTAAGTGAATAGAAAGGGAACGAGATAAATATACTTTATTGTCCGAGAAAAACATTGGAGACAGTAGAAAATAAAAGAATATTGAAAAGAATGTAATATACATCAATGTTGAAAAACTTATTGTCGCCATTAAAGAAGAGCCTGAAACATTTTTTGAATAGGTATACACATACTAGGATACACACATATAAACATATAAGAACACATACACATTGGTGTTCAATTACATTAAACCGTTCCCATGAAGTTCCTCTACCAATTCTCAGAAAAGTACTCTTCAAAGTTATAATAAGCTCCCTCAAGTAATATATATTTTAACAGACTTCCCAAAATGTTTGTGAGAGTTAATAAATTCTAAGTGTAAGGGTTATTATATATTTTTATGCTTTCATATACAGGGTGATTCAAAAGTACTTTGACAAACTTCAGTAGGTGATTCTCACAATATTCTGATATGAATTGTCCAAATAAATATATGTCCAGAAACACTTCGTTTCCAAGATACATAAATTTCGAAATACTGACCTTAATTAAACGAAAATTGGTATTGAGAGGTTTTTTTGAGGTATCGAATTCAAACCTGATGTTATTATTGCTCTTACTCGTAGGGGTCGCCACCTACACGTCTTTTTCTTTTTTGAATATTCATAACTTTTTTGAGGGGTACATCTAGCACATTTTTCAGTAATAAAATCAATTCCTCTATCATATCTAAGTAACGAAACTTGTTACAAGTCGCTATAAGCATTGAAGTAATTACTATTATTTTGCATTTTTCACAAGAATGCTTAGAAAATGAATTTGACGTTTAAGAAAGTAGTTTTGGAATTTTGTAGGGGGCCTCACCTATTCTATTTATTTTTACTCGTTTGAAATAGTTATTTTTGTATCAAGGGTGCAAAATCAGTATTTGTTTTAATAAAATTTGCAAGAAATATCAACATTTTATTTCAAGAAATTTTGAATATGTAGAATAAAATAAAAGAAACTAAATTGTATTCGAATAAATTGTTCAAAGTGTCCACCTTCAGCGAAGATACAGACAATCAGTATTCTAGTCATTAAATCTCGTACCCGCTCAAAAATTATTGGTGTATTTCTTATTGTTTCACAGGCGTCTACTATTCTGTTTCTTAAATCTTCCTCGTTCGCTACTGGAGTTTCATAAACTAGTGACTTCAAATGTCTCCAAAAATGAAAATCTAGCGGGTTTAGATCTGGGGACCTTGGTGCCCACGCCTGGTTAGGTTCTTCTACATCCCCACTAATCCATCGATTCGGATAGACAGTGTTGAGGAATTCCCTGGCTTCAACGCTAAAATGGGCCGGAGCCCCATCATGGTCAATTCTGAAGTAGTCCCGGCAATTAATTTTCTAAAAAGTCTCTGTTAGTTGCGCCATTCAATCGGAACGGAAGAAAGAATGGACCTATCAAGTAATTATCAATTATTGCCGCCCATACATTTACAGAAAATTGATACTGATAATGTCTTTCACTAACTGCGTGCGGATTTTCCAGAGCCCAAACATGGTTGTTATGAAAGTTTGTGATAGCATTTCGGGAGAAGTTTGCCTCGTCCGTGAAGAGTACATATCTTAAAAATTGAGGATTTCCAGCCAATTTTCTCAAAAACCACTGACACATAGTAATGCGTTGTGGAAAGTCTCGTGGCAAAAGGGCTTGTACCCTTTGAATATGGTATGGACAAAATTGTTAATCTTGGATAATTCTCCAAACTGTGGACTGAGTAGAATTGAGAGCTTCAGCAATTATTCTTGTAATTGTTTCTGGATTCTTCTCGATAGCGTTCAAAACAGTTTCTTCCAACACTGGGGTTCGGACTGCTCGTGGTCTTCCAATAATATCAGCTGCCCTCTTAAAGCTATCTGTTTCTGCCAAACGACGGTGGAGACTGGTAAATGTTGGAGCTGAAGGCAGTACTCGATTAGGAAATCGCTCCTGGTAAATACGTCTTCCTTCCACTGTGTCTTGGAAACGAAGCGTTTCCGGACATATATTTATTCGGACAATTCATATTAGAATATTGTGAGGAATCACCTCCTGAAGTTTGTCAAAGTACTTCTGACCCACCCTGTATAATTGATTTCCACAGATCTGGAAAAAATTTACCGCAACATACGATATCCAATGTGTTTCGATGTTGATGGTGTATATAGTCGATGTTGATGGTTTTTTTTTTTATGTTCTGGTTCCCACGAAAAGGGATATCCTGTAATGTTCAGAGAACATCGTGGGAACCTAGGAAAAGAAGGTAGGAGTTGGTGTTCTTCTTAAATTTCTGAAGGTTGTATGCCTCGGGGAACACCTCCCTAGGCAATGAGTTCCAAAGCCTCGCTGTTCGTTGGATGAACGAGTCTTTGGAAAGTGATGTTCTGCAGGTCTCCAAAGTGACCACGAAGGGGTGTGATGACTGAACTTGACGGGTTAATCTCGAAGAGACTGCCAAAGCAGGAACGATTGTTGATATTTCAGAAGAGCATCGCCCATGAAAATATCTATAAAATAGAGACAAATCGCCAACTTTTCTACGGTGTTCCAGACGAGTGAGCGAGTTTGTAAGCGAGGCATCACCGACGAGACGAATTGCCCTTTTTTGGACAGAATCCAATAGCCTCAGGATATGTTTAGGTGCCGCACTCCAAATATGGGAACAGTATTCCAGGACAGGTCGGATCTGTGCCTTATAGATCATAAGCAGCTGACTGGGGGTGAAATAGCTCTTGGCACGAAACAGAAAACCAAGTTTTTGGGATGCACTTTGGCAATGGACCTCACGTGATTTTCCCAGGAAAGGTTATTGCTGATAGTAATACCAAGCATCGATATGGATGGCTTCAGTGGTATGGTTACTCCTGACAAAGTTATGTTAGGCACAGTGAGATCGGCTTTTCTAGAGAAAAGACATGCTTGTGCTTTGTTTGCATTGAATTCTACCAAGTTATTAGATCCCCATTCGAGAATTGTTGCTAAGTCCATATTTATATTATTAACATTTCTTCCTCGTTCATTTCTGGTTTCACGGGCTGATATAGGGGCCCTGGAAGAGAAACCGGTATGGAGGGTACTATCATCGGCAAAGCTGTGTACTGGACATGAAGTTGCTTTCAACAGGTCGTTGATGTGAAGTAGAAATAGTGTTGGTGCGAGAATGGATCCTTGCGGAACACCAGCATTTATGAGTAGAGTGTCAGATGAAACTCCATCGACCACTACATGGAGAGACCTGTTTGAGAGAAAACTAGCAAGCAGAGAACACAGCTGAGGGGGCAAGCCATAAGACGGAAGCTTGGCGAGGAGTCCCTGGTGCCAAACTCGATCGAACGCCTTGGAGATATCTAATGCCACAGCTAAAGTTTCTCCATACTTTTCAATAGATAGCTGCCATATATGTGAGACGTAAGCGAGCAGGTCACCAGTTGATCTCTGATGGCGGAAGCCATATTGCCTATCGTTGACAATTCCTGAGTCTTCCAGATATTTCATGAGCTCGATGTTGATGGCTTTTTCCATGACCTTTGAAATAATAGATAGCAGTGCGATAGGTCTGTAGTTGCTAGGTAGGGCCTTTTTGCCTTTTTTAGGGACTGGCTGTACTCTTGCAATTTTCCAATTGGACGGAAATACCCCAAATTGTAAGAGTGGTTGAACAACTTGCAAAGAACAGGTGTTAGTTCGGGGCACATTTCTGAGAACAATCGGCGGGATTCCGTCAGATCCACAGGCTTTGTTGGTGTTGAGACCCAGCAAAATCTTTCTGATAGTACGTTGGCGAAAGGTGATCTCGGGCATGTGACTGTCAATAGGTGTAATGTTCGGGGTTGTTTTCCGATGAATCCAGAGTGGAATTTCCAGCAAATAGGTGCGCAAAGATATTGGCTTTTTCCTGGGCAGTCGTTGCTAGTGTTCCATCTTCTTTGGTTAGGGAGGAAATGAGCTGGAAGTGAAGTTTCTTCCCACAGCTTTGAAAGACCAAAATGAACGGGATCCGTTAGGACATTCAGCAAGTTTTGATCTTATTTTGGCTTTGTGGGCATCTTTGAGCATTCTATTGTCTCTTTACATATGCCTCTAGCCTCGACATATGCTGCTCTGGTCTCAGAGCCCGGATTTTTTAGCCATCGATGGTATGCTGCCTGTTTGGAAGCCACAGCTCTAGAGCAGTTTCTGTTGAACCAGGTCTTATCGGATGATGTTCTTCTTTCGGTATTCGGTATGTAAGTTTGCATCCCCAACATGATGATTTCAGAAATTGTCTCAGCACATCGTGTTGGATCTACTGAAGAGAAACAAACTCTCTTCCATGGAAACGCTGAGAAAAACATACGAAGACCTTCCCAGTCGGCCGAATTGTAATGCCACATGAGACGGGGTGGTATTGTGCAGCTCGATGGTAAATGGATAGAGCATGTTGTGGAGATGAGGGTGTGGTCAGAGTTTCCAAGTGGGGCACAAACTTCTATTCTATACGGGTCAGGATTGGTGGTGAGAAAAAGATCTAGTGTATTGGCAGACTGGTTGTTGACATCAGGGATGCGAGTTGGTAGCTCGACCAGTTGTTCTAGACCATGAGTGATGGTCATCTGTTTTGTTAGAGAATTTGAGCCAGGCAGCGTTATGTACATTGTATATAGCACAAAATATAACAAATATGCGCGAGGAGAATCACTCTTGAATTGTTCCTAGCTAGAGCGTACACTAGCACGTAAATGCACGAGACTGGCACGTAAATGTGCTCGACACAAAGAGTGCAGGAAGGGTAACAGTGGTCCAGTTGACTTATTGATTCTCCATTGGGCATATTTGTTATATTTTGTGCTGGTCGACCATAGACACCATTCAACATAGGAACATTGGAAATCGTATTTTGCGGTAAATTTTTTCCAGATCTGTATAAATAAACAAGATAGTGAGTAATTTCTGAACGACAAAGAGCGGTATGTATTAATGTTTGGGAGATGCATTACATATATATTTTAACGCTCTTTTCTGCAGGATGAATATATTATTAAACCTTTGTTGGTTGCACATGCCCCACCCAGAAGGCAATTCGGTATCTGAGGTGGGACTCCACGAGAGCGTAATATACTGTTTTGACTGTTGCAGAACCAATCTCAGCCATTTTCACGGCGTTACATCCCGATGCCAGTTTTTTTTTGAGAGCCAAGTTGTGTTCTAGAAATTTCAGCTCGTTGTCAATAATTAAGCCAAGAAATTTGACGTTGTATTCACTTTCCAGTAGGCCATGGCCAGTAGGCCATGGCCAATAGTCACTTCAATGTCACACTTGAAGGCAAGTAATTTGGTCTTGTTAATATTCATGGCAAGCGAATTACAGTTGCACCATCCCTTAATATTTACTAAATCGCTCTGAATGGTTTCTTTCAATGAGGAATCTTTTCCGTGCCATAAGATGTGGTATCATCAGCAAAGAGAGTAAACTTGCCCTGAACATCAAGAAGCGCCAGATCATTCAAGTATAACAAAAAGAGTACTAGTCCCAAAACTTACCCCTGTGGTACACCGCAGTTGATGTATCCGCATTGGAAATATTTCTATCCGATGAATACTTTTTGTGCCGGTTCCTCAAGTAAGAATGGAACCAATCAAAGGCACATCCTCCAAATCCATAAAATTCTAGTTTTTGTAGCATTATTCTGTGACAGTCACAGAACGCTGCTATCACTATTCTTCCATCGTTAATTTGACCATATAGGTTTGAACATTGCGTCATTAGTACTCTTATAGCTTCGAAAACCGAATTGGTTTAGTAGGTTGTGCTGTTCTATGAAGGCCATGATGAGGATCTTTACAAGTTTTCCGATGATTTTGGATGATCTTGGGCGATAATTAGGAGATTGGTCCATTCCCCCCACCCTTTATAAACAGGAATTATCATGGCTGATTTCAAACATGGAGAAAAATGCCCAGATTGCCATGAGTTGTTCATAGCAGAAGCCCGTGCAGAAACAGGCAGATTCAAGAAAATATTCGCTAATACACCATCCTCCCCCAGAATTTTTGTTTCTGATACCTAGAGTGATTTCTTTCAGTTCCCGGGTATTGGTAGAAATGAAATAAAAAGAATCTTTGTGACGATACTTATTCAAATAACTCATGGGGTATGTGAAGCTAATCATATTTGATGTTATTTTATTATACTAATCGACATTGAAAAGGGAAACATTCTCAATTGAATATTGATAGAAAGATTTTTCTGTGAATTGAGAATGTTTCCCTTATGTTATACCCTACAAGAGGTTATCTTGACGATGGAAGATAGTGACTAAAGTTTATCTTTCAGTCGCAGATGATTCCACATCTGATTTTATGAACATCCTGTTCATATTTTCAACAAATCAACTAATCGACAGTTCTCCAAAAAACATTATAACATTTTTTCGAACACAAGTAGCCGAATAGCTACATCGATTATCACAATCAACGAGTAATAATGCTGTAAATATCCACCCATATTTCGTCATAATGTTACCAAAGTGAAACAACCCACAACAATGTCCGAAAGCCATTTCCAAACTTCCACCTACAAACATCCAATCAGAGAAATAAATTTGATAAACGACTACTGGGCAATAATTCATTTTTAAGTGGTTACTTCACCAAATCAATGTCAAACACAAGAATGGTATGCTTTCTCTTTCCGGCTCATAACTCTCCCAATTCACAATCTTTCCATTGTCACTTTAGAAGGAAGTGCATAATTTGGTGTTGTTATATCCATATTAAATTCGTTGAGCTCCAAGATGAACACAAATTTGACTATTGTCATCATGATGGTGTTATTAATTCCCTTTTTATTACGTCTTTTTCGAAATCTTGTTTCGTTCCGATAGATAATAAAGTTTTTTATATTGGGAACGCCGTGTTCAACATATTTTAGTGGCATGTCAGTCAATCAAATACCTATCAAGGACGTTTGAACATGTACCCAAAATGTAAATGAAGTGACACGAATGACGCCTGAAGCACTACCATTCAAGCACTATTAACTCATCGAAATTACTAATAGATTTTTTATGATAGAGCTAAGATAATAAAAGTCTTCGAAGCGTCCACTTTATATAAGATCTCACTTTATTTCTAATTTTAATTGTCTCTCGATCGATAGAGTAGCTATCAGACGTTGGATATTTCTAATGATAGGAAGTGTCCAGTATGTGAATATCCCATTTTTTCATGGCGTCTCTGACCATAAATGAAAAACTTGTTTGTATAAAAGAACGGTCCAATAAAAAATTCAGATGGAGAGTGTTGGAATTTAATGAATAAGATTTGTAACAATATTCAACATATTTCAACCTTTACCAAATTTGGTGTTGCATTTTTTCGTAATCCAAACTATAAAGAAAACGCAAAAAGCGCGTATGTCGCTAAAAGCTTCAGATGAAAATTTGAAAAAGCGACTCAGGGAGTGCTAGAAAAAAATAAAAATAGAATTAAATCAGTTCCAAACCCTGTATCAACCATAAAACCTAAAGAATACTCGCACCTATAGATAATCGTATTTGTATACTAGAAGTAAGGAACTTCTGCATGGATTTGAGAAAAAACATCAAACCACCAGACATAAAGTACCCTCCTAATAAAAGTTATTCACGAACATACATACATGGAGGTGAACATATGAAGATGAAACTTACTTGACATGAAAAATGAAAACTACATTCATTTACATTGCACTAGTTTTTCTTTCATTTGAATATACGCATTATTACTGAAATTACGACCTCAACAGCTTCGGACCACTTTTTGAAATTACTTGATTTCGTGCGCTTGGTCGCTGACGTCACTTTGCAGCTCAGAGATTGATCCCGCTAATTCTGTGTGAAGTATTGTTCAAAGTGAAAGTGGAAATATTGCGTCCGAAATACATATAATGAAAGGAGGGAATTTTTAAGGCATAGTGGACAAATTATTAAATTAAAGAAAAAAAGCATCCTCAAGTGGGAGTCGAACCCACGACCTTATGATCTCTACCCATACGCTCTACCAACTGAGCCATTCGAGGACATAGGAATCGACACACACTCGTGAATCCTTTCCTTCCACAATTTAATATTCAGGTTAGAAATGAATCGAAAATCGAACGTACTTATCACTGGCCGTCGAGATCCATTACCTGACACTCAACTTCATCGTTATTTGACGATTTCAGTAGCAGATTCAAGCGGATGATCTCTAACCACTGTTAAGATTTAGCCACATATATAATGTGAAAGTGGAAATATTGCGTCCGGAATACATATAATGAAAGAAGGGAATTTTTGTGGCATAGTGGACAAATTATTAAATTAAAGAAAAAAGCATCCTCAAGTGGGAGTCGACCCCACGACCTTATGATCTCTAGCCATACGCTCTACCAACTGAGCCATTCGAGGACATAGGAATCGACACACACTCGTGATTCCTTTCCTTCCACAATTTAATATTCATGTTAGAAATGAATCGAAAATCAAACGTACTTATCACTGGCCGTCGAGATCCATTACCTGACACTCAACTTCATCGTTATTTGACGATTTCAGTAGCAGATTCAAGCGGATGATCTCTAACCACTGAAAAGATTTAGCCAAATATATAATGTGAAAGTGGAAATACATATAATTAAAGAAGGGAATTTTTGTGGCATAGTGGACAAATTATTAAATTAAAGAAAAAAAAAATCTTAATCAGTGGTTAGAGATTATCCGCTTGAATCTACTACTGAAATCGTCAAATAACGATGAAGTTGAGTGTCAGGTAATGGATCTGGACGGCCAGTGATAAGTACGTTTGATTTTCGATTCATTTCTAACATGAATATTAAATTGTGGAAGGAAAGGATTCACGAGTCTTTGTCGATTCCTATGTCCTCGAATGGCTCAGTTGGTAGAGCGTATGGCTAGATATCATAAGGTCGTGGGTTCGACTCCCACTTGGGGATGCTTTTTTCTTAATTTAATAATTTGTCCACTATGCCACAAAAATTCCCTTCTTTCATTGTACAAAGTGTTTATGTTTCGACTAAATTTCTGTTAATTTCGTCTATATTTGTAGATTCATTGAAAAAAACTTCGTGTCAAACCTCCACTTTCTGAAATTGTAATACGCTATTGTCACCTAGTTCCTGCTTGTTCCGACCCAAATATCAGAACAAATGCTATCAAACCACTGGACTAAAAACTGTGAGCCAGTCATCTGGACTAATTCAGTGCACATCAGCATACAAACGCCCACGCAACCACCTCGACATCGTTCCACTCGAACTGTTGGAAAAATTCGCGTGGACCGATTTGTAGCATGATACAGGGTCCTCCATTGCTCCAGCCGGCTCAAATAAAAACTCTGTACTACCTACTGCAGGGGAGTAACTGTTTTGAACTATACCAATACCGGTTGCAACAGAAACAATTAATGAACATTTGATTTTTCAAATGAAAATCCCATGTATCCTTTCATAGTTCAGTAGGAATCACGTTGGCCATTTCGAAAATGAATCCAGTTTTCGAAATGAAACATAAATTGGAATATATAATACTCGTAATTAATATACAGAATGTTACCAAATAAGCGCGAAAGTCTTTAAAGGGCGATTCCTTGTCGAAAATTAAAGGGGGTCTTTCACGTAAACAAAAGCTCTTAGGCCTTTAATTGAAAAGTTACACGCTTCCAAAAATGAAAAAATAATAAATTTTTTCTTGAAATTGCTGAAGAGTTGAAGAAATGGCATTTTGTGGGCATCTTCTAGCAATAAAAAAGCTACTTATGAATATTTTTCTAATTTTGTTGTGATCTTTTAAAGGGGTGAATCATGCAACCCCTATTCCATTTCTTACCAGAACTTTCAACGGAACAAAATTTCCCAATAGAAAAATATGTGTTGAAAAAAACAATTCATGCACGACTTTTGTAACTGCAATAGTTTCCTAATAAAAAAATAAAATACAACATTGTGCATGAACGGATCTTCTGTAAATGGAATCGAAACATTTTGTAGGTGGCTGTCACGTTTTGTTTGCACAACTTGTGACTTCAATCGTAGTATTTCAAAATCGAAAAAATCTAGTAGGTGGCTGTCAAGTCGCTTTGATTCCTATGTGGTAGTTGAAAGTTCAATTGTGTCTTTTGAATCTTTAATATGAATAATTACACTAACGCTGAAATGGCCGATATGCATTTTATGTATGGTCGTGCCAATGGAAATTCTTTGGAAGCTGGACGGCTCTATGCAGAGATCCTCAGCGCGTGATACATCATCACACAATTTTTGCACATCTTCACCAACGTCTCTGTGAAAGAGGGACTTTTCAAAAACGAACAACTGATTGTGGTCGTCCACGAGTAATAAGAACGGTGGCACTATAAGAAGAGGTTCTCAATATGATTGAAGATCGTACAAGACAAATTGCTAACACACTTAATGTTAGGAATAAACTAAATCTGGAAAATTTTAAAGGATCACCCGTTGTATCCTTACCATATTCAACGAGTCCAGGAACTTTTGCTGCGAGATTTTCCTCATCTAGTAGACTTTTGTCAATGGAGTCTTCAAATGAATATGAATTTTAACTTAACGTGTGGGTCGGAATTATTGGCGAAAATATTATTGGACCGTATTTTCTACCGTTGAGGCTAACTGGTGCAACCTATACAAATTTTCTCCAGGAGCAGCTTCCCATTTTACTTGAAAATGTTCCACTGCTATTCGACCACGAATTGGTTTATGCACGATGGTGCCCCTGTCCATTTCAGCATAACTGCTCGTCAGTACTTCGACGACGTGTATCCAAATCGTTGGATAGGCAGAGCAGGACCTCAACCTCCAGACTTAAACCCCTTGGACTTTTGCATCTGGGGTCACCTGAAGTTCTTGGTTTATATGACTCACATTGAATGTGTGAATGATTTAAGGAATCACATCATTGCAGCCTGCGAGACAATCCAAAACACACCAGGAATATTTCAACGTTTGCGCCAGTCTATGAGACGAAGACTTGATTCCTCTCTGATGGTTGGAAGTGGTCATTTCGAGCGGTTTTTATAACTGCGTTCCGTTTGATCTTGTTGCCTTTTTCTTTGTTGTAATACACATAATTTTGTTTTGTTTGTATTTTTAATTTTATATTCTATTAAAACAAAACATGGTACTGGTACATGCCTGCATTGAGAATTAAAACAAGCGGAATAATTTTACTATGATTGAAGTCACAAGTTGTGCAAACAAAACGTGACAGCCACCTACTAGATTTTTTCGATTCCATTTACAGAAGATCCGTTCATGTTGTATTTCATTTTTTTATTAGGAAACTATTGTTTTTACGGACACAACACAGGAGTTAAAAAAATTTTTGATATGGATTGTTCTTTTCAACACATATTTTTAAATTGTTTCGTTAAAAAGTTCTGGTGAAAAATGAAGTAGGGATTGCATGTTTCACCCCTTTAAAAGACCACAACAAAATTAAAAAAAATATTCATAGGTAGCATTTTCATTGGTAGAAAATGCCCACAAAATGCCATTTCTTCAACTCTTCAGCAATTTCAAGAAAGAAAAAAAACGATGATTTTTTTCCCATTTTTCAAGGAAAGGTCTAAGAGCTTCTGTATACATGAAGACCCCCTTTAATTTACGACAAGGAATCACCCCTAAAAACTTTCGCATTTATTTGGTAACACCCTGTATAAGAATAGAAGGATGTAAATCATCCAAAATACCGTACCACATTTTTTGGAGTGACTGAAGCAACTTCAACACAGGTAAACGTCCAGATAAACTGAGGTTCAAGGGAGTGGGTCCTCGTAGACTTATGGCAGTTTTATGGAAGTTTTACGGGTTGGTACAACAAAACACATTCATCAAGGTTGCCAGCGATTAAGATTTAAGGACATATTGAGAGCTGCCATAAAACTCTGTCAGTGGTTTAGATTCAGGGGCGCTTTGAGATCTGCCATAAAACTTACATTTTTCTTCGGACATGTATAATTACAAAATAGTTTGGAAAAACGGTTCTCTTGAATAGGAATATATGCATGCACTCGACGAAATTATCAAGTTTAGTGGAAACCGGAGCACAGTTGCAGGACGCTGTATGTTAATTTTGTTTTGAAATTTTATCTTGAAAGCTCAACTCCTTCAAGTAATATCTTCAGTTCGAAGAGAATGTCGCTCGATGAAAATGTTTGTTTTACATTTTGAAATAGTTCTGAGAACTATCTTGTGAGTGGGCCCTCGTAGCATCTTAAGAGCTGCCATAAAACTCTGTCAGTGAATTAGATTCATGGGAGCTTTGAGATCTACCATAAAACTCGTTTTTCTTTGGGAATGCATACTTAAAAAAAAGGAAGGAAAGACGCTTCTCTCGAAGAGTAATATATGCATGCACTCGAAGAAATTATCAAGTTTAGTGAAGGACCCTCTAGACTTATGGCAGCTTTATGGAGGTTTTATGGATGTTGGTACAGCTAAACACATTTATCATGGCTGCCAGTTATTTATATTTAAGGACATTTTGAGAGCTGCCATAAAACTCGGTCAGTGATTTAGATTCAGGGGCGCTTCGAAATGTGCCATGAAACTCTTTTTCATTTGGAATGTATACTTTAAAAGAGTATGGAAAACGCTTCTCTCAAAGAGAAATATATGCATTCACTGGACGAAATTATCGAATTTAATAAAGGAAATCGGAGCACAGTTAATTGCATGACGCAGTATTTTGAATTAGTTTTAAAATTTCATCTTGAAAGCTCAACTCTTCAAGGAATCTCTTCACTTCATAGAGAACGTCGCTCTATGAAAATGTTTGTTTTAGATTTTGAAATAGTTCTGAGAACTATCTTGCGAGTTGGCCCTCGTAGACTTATAGCAGCTTTATGGAAGTTTTATGGATGTTGGTACAACAAAAAACATTTATCATGGCTGCCAGTGATTTAGATTTGAGGACATCTTGAGACCTGCCATAAAACTCTGTGAGTGATTTAGATTCATGGGCGCTTTGAGATCTGCCATAAAGGTCATTTTTCTTTGGGTATGTATACTTTAAAAAAGTATGGAAATACGCTTCTCTCAAAGAGGAATATATGCATGAACTCAACGAAATGATCAAGTTTAGTAAAGGAAACCGGAGCACAGTTGCAGGACACAAGTGTTATTTAGTTCTAATATTTCATCATGAAAGCTAAAGTCCTTCAAGGAATCTCTTCACTTCGTAGAAAATGGCGTTCTATGAAAATGTTTGCTTTACATTTCAAAATAGTTCTGACAACTATCTTGCGAGTGGACCCTCATAGACTCATGGCAGTTTTATGAAAGTTTTATGGATGTTGGATCATGACTGCCAGTGATTTAGATTTAAGGACATATTGAGAGCTGCCATAAAGCTCTGTCAGTGATTTAGATTCAGGGGCGCTTTGAGATCTGCCATAAAACTTTTTTTTTTCGGGCATGTACACTCCAAAAAGTTTGGAAAGAGGAATATCTGTATGCACTCGACGAAATTACCAAGTCTAGTAAAGGAAACCGGAGCACAGTTGCTGGACGCTGTATGTTAACTCATGTAGACTTATGGCAGTTTTATGAAAGTTTTATGGATGTTGGTACATCAAAACACATTAATCATAACTGCCAGTGACTTCGATTTAGGAACGCCCTGAGAGTTTCAATATAGTTGGCAAAGGCGCTTTTCTCAAAGTGGAATATATGCATGCACTCGACGAAATTATCAAGTTGAGCAATGGAAACCGGAGCACAGTTGCAGGACGCTGTATGTTAATTTCGCCTTAAAATTCTATCTTGAAAGCTCAACTCCTTCAAGGAATCTCTTCACTTCGTGGAGAATGTCGCTCTATGAAAATGTTTGTTTTACGGCCAATATTAAAAAAGTTCGGGTTACAATTGGTATAGAAATTGCGGAGTTGCCTTTCCTTTGATCTATTTACACTCCCAGCAGTAATTTGACTTTCGGAAATGAATTATTCTTCAATAATGAATCTCAGGAATGCTCCACATTGTGACATGGTTAACGGGAATAAAAAAGTAATTACTACTTTTTTCTTCGTGTCTTTCATATGTCAATGACAATTGTCCAAACGCATTTGAGAAAACAACATACACTGTTTCCAGCATATTTCACACAAACCCGATAAAATAGGTTTCACAATATGAATGTTCTGAAACTTTCAGATTTCCAATAAAAATTCCTGGACAGAGGTAGTTCAACTTGATAATGAAAAACCTTTGCCTCAAACAGACAAGAAGGACAAATGTGCTAAAATGCGTATGGAAATAAAGTATATTAAGGATGTTTACCGTGAAGTAAGTCATATAACAGACACTTGAGAAAAATTAACACTACCTTTGAGTTCACGGTATGATATTCCAACGAAACGAAAGTTCCCATAGTGGCAAAAAATATAGTACAACAGTGACTAATGATGTTCCAAAATTAATGAAACCCATTTTTTTTTCTCGACAAAGAAATACAGGAAGGAAGCATTGGGATATCTTTCTTTTCGTTTTTATTCAAGATTCGAAACCGTAATTGATGACTAATGCTTATCAGAGTTCGGCGGTTAATTTGGCGTAAATTCTCTCCCTGAGAGCAAAATTTGCCGAAGTGGCCAAAACATTAATTCTAACGAACGATGTACAATGTCAGTGGGTAACAAATAAAGTCATTCGAGAGAAGCAGGTGTATGGATTAGAAACAATAAGAAATTCGCCCCTGAAATACTCTCTCTTACAGCTTACAGCTCTTAATGGTAACTGTAAGCGATATATTTCAGCTGACCGAGCCGGTGGAGAAAGTCCCTTTGGGGAGAAGGAAAAACTCGGGCTCCCGGCAGTAGTGTCGATGAAAAATTGAAAATTGTCTGTTCCCGGATGTTTATGGACTTTTAAATACGGAAAGAATTTCTCTTACAATAATTTATTGGAAGATGTTCTCAAATTGAATTTTCATCACGTAGGTTTGAGAGATAATCGATGGTGGGAATGTTATAGGCGTCGGCGCTGCTAAAGGATTTTTCTTATACAGGGTGATTCAAAAGTACTTTGACAAACTTCAGGAGGTGATTCCTCACAATATTCTAATACGAATTATCCAAATAAATATATGGCCGAAAACGCTTCGTTTCCAAGATACAGGGTGTTAAAGTTTTTTTTTTATTTTGTTTTTTTTTAAAAACTTTCGAAATACTGACCTTAATTAAACGAAAATTGGTATTGAGAGGTTTTTTGAGGTGTCGAATTCGAACCTGATGTTATCATTGCTCTTACTCGTAGGGGGCGCCACCTAGACGTCTTTCTCTTTTTTGAAGATTCATAACCTTTTTGAGCGTACTTCTAGCACATTTTCCAGTAAAAAAATCAATTCTAGATATTTGGACTTGCAAATTTCAAGTCGTTTATTTGAAAATCGATGCGTGTTGAAGTTATTACTATTATTTTGCCTTTTCACAAGAATGCTTAGGAAATGAATTTGACGTTCAAGTAAGTAATTTTGGTAATTACAAATTATGTGACAGTTAAACGTTTTGTTGTTTTGTTGGAGTTTCTGTAAGTTTTGAAACACTAAACACTAATTTTGAAGAAATGGATTATTTAAACAATAATGCTCATTTAGCCATAGCCATGCGGATGGCAATGCGCGCGAAGCAAGACGTATTTACCAGGAGCGATTTCCTAATCGAGTACTGCCTTCAGCTCCAACATTTACCAGTCTCCACCGTCGTTTGGCAGAAACAGGTAGCTTTAAGAGGGCAGCTGATATTATTGGAAGACCACGAGCAGTCCGAACCCCAGAATTGGAAGAAGCTGTTTTGAACGCTCTCGAGGAGAATCCAGAAACAAGTACAAGAATAATTGCCGAAGCTCTCAATTCTACTCAGTCCACAGTTTGGAGAATCAACAATTTTATCCATACCATATTCAAAGGGTACAGCTATTTTGCTACGAGACTTTCTCCAACGCATTACTATGTGTCAGTGGTTTTTGAGAAAATATGCTGGAAATTCTCAATTTTTAAGATATGTATTCTTCACGGACGAGGCAAACTTCTCTCGAAATGCTATCACAAACTTTCATAACAACCATGTTTGGGCTCTGTGAAAGACATAATCAGTACCAATTTTCTGTAAATGTATGGGCGGCAATAATTGATAATTACTTGTTAGATCCTTTCTTTCTTCCGTTCCGACTGAATGGCGCAACTTAGAGAGACTTTCTAGAAAATGAATTGCCGGGACTACTTCAGAATGTACCATTAGACAAACTCTCACAGAATACAACAAAAAAATCAGAGGGGAACAAAGAAAGTCATGGAGGAAGTTCTGTGAGGACATAGAACAAACCTCAGAAAGAGCAAGACTCCACCGCATCCTTTCCAAAGACCCCATCAATCCGTTGGGGACTCTCAAAAAACCCAACGGCAATCACACCAACACTGGGAAGGAAACTATGGAACTCTTGCTCCATACACACTTCCCAGGATCCACTGTCACCACAAATCAAAACCCCAGATATGAAATCCCTGCAAACCTTCATTTGAGGGCTAAAAGGGCAGACTGGGAAGTGGCTAAACGAACGGTAACTCATTCAAAAGTAGTGTGGGCAATAAACTCCTTCAAGCCTTACAAGTCTCCGGGCCCAGATGGAGTATTTCCCATACTACTTCAGAGCGGAGTTGAATATCTAGCACCAGAACTGTGCAGACTGTACAGGCTGAGCCTAGCATTGGGATGGCTACCTCAAACCTGGAAAACTGTAAATGTGGTCTTTATTCCGAAACCTGGACGAAACTCATATGACCAGGCAAAGGCATACAGACCAATAAGCCTATCGTCGTTTCTTCTGAAAGGCTTAGAAAACTGATAGATAGAGACATAAGGGAAACCGCTCTTGTAGAACGGCCTCTACATCAAAACCAACATGCCTATCTAACAGGAAAATCATGCGAGACAGCACTTCATCAGCTTGTTTCAAGGCTTGAAGAGTCTCTAGCAAACAAAGAAATTGCACTATGCACTTTTCTAGACATCGAAGGAGCCTTCGACAATACCTCCTTTGAAAGTATGGTCTCTGCGGCCACTAGAAGAGGCATTGACGAAACCACCTGCAGGTGGATACACTCAATGCTTCATAATAGACTGGTCCAAGCCAACATGTTCGAGGAAACAGAGCAGGTTGAAATTTCCAGAGGTACCCCACAGGGGGGCATACTCTCCCCCCTTCTGTGGGACATGGTTGTAGACGAACTGCTAATTTCTCTGAATAACCAAGGTATTACTCTCAAGGGTATGCAGATGACTTGGTCATCCTCATCAAGGGAAAGAATACTCGAACAACCTCAGAGCTAATGCAAAATGCACTGAGGACAGTAGAGGAATGGTGTAACAGAGAGAGCCTAAGGGCAAATCCGAACAAAACAACACTAATTCCCTTCACCCGGAGAAGAAACATGGGAGATCTCATACCTCCCAGACTATTCGGTGAAACATTACAAGTAGTAGAGCAGGTGAAATATCTAGGGCTGATTCTTGATAAGAAACTAACCTGGAACCCGCATCTTCAACATGTAACCAACAAAAGCAAGATAACCTTCATGATGTGCAGGAGAGCTTTTGGAAAACCTGGGGCTTAAACCGAAAGCCATGCACTGGCTTTACACAGCGGTGATAAGACCAAGAATAACTTATGGCTCACTCTTATGGTGGCCAAAAACAAATCAAAGACAGGCAAAAATCAACCTTGGGAAAATCCAGAGGCTTGCCTGTCTCTGCATCACGAGTGCAATGAACAGCACTCCAACAGCTGCAATGGAAATCATCCTAAACCTCGAACCCCTTGACTTACATGTCATTGGAGAGGCCAGGATGAGTGCATACAGACTGAAACAAACGAAAAACTGGAGAATCCGAACAACTGGACATACCAGAATCACTCATGTAATCAACATCGAAGAACTCGAAATGATTTCAGATTACATGCAACCCCTATACTCATTCGAAAAACCATTCGAAACACGAATTGATGAATCTGGATGGGCCCCGAGTATAGAATCACAATCAACTGCGGACATAGTCTGGTATACAGACGGTTCAAAGACAGTTGAAGGAACGGGAGCAGGAATACATGGGGTAAGGCTAAGAAGGGATTACATAATACCACTTGGTAAATGATCCACGATATTCCAAGCTGAAATACATGCTATCATGGTATGCATTCAGAAGAATCTAGAAAGTGGTTATAGGAAAAAACACATCTACATTCTATCTGACTGTCAAAGTGCTATCTAAGCACTCAACTCTACACAGATGAAGTCCAAACTGGTCTGGGACTGCCTCCAGAACCTCATCGAGCTGGCAAAACACAACAAGGTCACCTTGATGTGGGTGCCAGGTCATAGAAGGCACAAAGTGGATAAAAAGAAGACACCAACAATATTGGGATCAAACTGTCGGGCAAATACATCTGAAACGCATCACAGGGCCAGAACCTGCACACGGGATTAGCAAAAACCGATGCAGGACCCTGATCGACGAGTGGATAAAAAGAAGACACCAACAATATTGGGATCAAACTGTCGGGCAAATACACAGCAAAGTCATGGTAGGGCATCCAAACCGGACCCTGACGGCTGACCTTCTGAACCGAACAGAACGAAGGCTCGTATAATAATAGGTCTGTTGACTGGACACTGCGGCCTAAGAAAACACCTAAACACCATGGGAGTACGCAGGGAAACCGTGGAGTGTAGGCTGTGTGATGAAGAGGAGGAAACAGCCTCTCATATCATCTTCGACTGTGACGCCCTAAGTAGTAGGCGACACAGAACCTTTGGAGAGATCAGCCCGGAAACAGGCATGAATCCGAAGAACCTTATCAACAGGCTTCTTAACCTAATTAAAGGCACAAACCTGTTTGAATGAGGAACCACTGACGACAGAGTGATACAATAGACCCCAGCTGGTCGCAGTGTCAAGGGAAGCTAAGTGCCAACCCTGTCTCTGGCTCGTCAGCCTCAAACCAACCAACCAACCACCATTAGACATTCGTATCCGCATGTGGTTTATACATGATGGGGCTCCGGCCCATTTTAGCGTTGTAGCCAGGGAATTCCTTAATACTGTCTGGGCACCAAGGTCCCCAGATCTTAACCCGCTAGATTTATATTTTTGGGGACATTTGAAGTCACTAGTTTATAAAACTCCAGTAGCGAACGAGGAAGATCTAAGAAACCGAATAGTAGACGCCTGTGAAACAATAAGAAACACACTAATAATTTTTGAGCTGGTACGAGATTCAATGACTAGAAGACTGAATGCCTGTATTTTCGCTGAAGGTGGACACTTTGAACAATTTATTAGAATACAATTTAGTTACCGTTATTTTATTCTACATATTCAAAATTTCTTGAAATAAAATGTTGATATTTCTTACAAATTTTATCAAAACAAATACAGATTTTGCACCCTTGATACAAAAAGAACTATGTCAAACGAGTAAAAATAAATAGAAGAGGTGGCGCCCCCTACAAAAACCAAAACTACTTACTTAAACGTCAAATTCATTTCCTAAGCATTCTTGTGAAAAATGCAAAATAATGGTAATAACTTCAACACGCATCGATTATCAAATAATCGACTTGAAATTTTCAAGTCCAAATATCTAGAAAACGGTTGCTCATAACGACTTGTAACAGGGGTAGCTTTTTTAGGTAGATATGATAGAGGAATTGATTCTTCTACTGAAAAATGTGCTAGAAGTACGCTCAAAAAAGTTATGAATCTTCAAAAAAGAAAAAGACGTGTAGGTGGCGCCCCCTCAAAAAACCTCTCAATACCAATTGTCGTTTAATTAAGGTCAGTATTTCGAAAGTTATTGAAAAAAAACGAAAATAAAAATAAAACTTCAACACGCTGTATCTTGGAAACGAAGCGTTTCCGGACATATATTTATTTGGACAATTCATACTAGAATATTGTGAGGAATCACCTCCTGAAGTTTGTCAAAGTACTTTTGAATCACCCTGTATATGAACTAGAGAACGCTTCCGTTTAAACTACCTATACGGAAAGGGTGAATTGATGCTCTCGGCTTATTTTCAGTTGTTCTTCATACAGGTTCAGTTGAACGTTTTGCTGATACAGTTTTGTTATAGTTACCATTTTCTGAATGTCGCAGCAATGATTTATAAAGGGTTGTATAAAATGAGGAAGAAGTATAGTTTCTCTCGTTCAAAAGTAATAATAAATAATTTCCGAATACCCACCTACAGCTTTGCTTTATTTGCACCACTACCATCAGAAATTACCATTATTTATCATTTCTATGAAGAGACATTGTTTCTCTTGAGTAACTGGTTAATAATGGCTTCATAATTGAACGAGGTTAATAAAGGAAAACAATTCATTTCGGCAAACACAGATTTACATTCGATTGTCATAAAGTAACCGCGTGCGTATTCCGGGATAAAATAATATGATTCATGAATCAATGGTCAATCCTGGATTTTTTGCAATTACAACTAAGAGTGTATTGGTCAATGTAATATTCATATTATACGAGGTCAGTCTTTAAATTTCTGTTTCCAAATAAATACACCACTGTTTCATTAGGAATAACTGATAAATTGTGGATCAGAGAAAAATCAGGAATCCCTGTTAGGTTACTATTTATAGTTACTAAATGAATAATGTTCAAAGTGAATGATCATTTGACTGGTATTTAACATTTTTGGCAAGTCTAATGTATATAGAAGAAATAAAAGAGGACCCATGATACTATTTCTTTTTGAGGCCATAATATTTCAATTTAGATATTGATGAATTATGATCAAGTAAATTGAAAATCTTGGAGTCATCCAGAGCAATTAGCACATCTCAATGGTTTAAGAGTGTGGTAGTAGTACTATGAGCTTTTCTAAATTCTGATTTTTAAACGGGTATGTTATTATTCAATGGTAGTCAAAATAAAACTTGGTCCGTCTTTTCTCTTAGTGAGTTTGTGTGCTGATATAGATATGACTGTTTTGAAGTCTTCTCTAGCACCTACCTTTTGAAATATAAACAAATATTCAATCTGCTGCGTGCTTTTGGTTCCTGTTACACATTAACATGTGAAATGATTTTTATCAATCTATGTTCTCCATATACCCAATACCTTTTTCGTGATAATTATTGATAAAGGGTTATTTGAATGTAAGGATGAGCGACAAATACATAGATAATATCTGCCGTCATTTACACCAAATGTTCAAAAACAATTTTTTGTGGGCATTCCCGTTATTTCAAATTTGAATAATAATACGAAAATTTCTTCACTAAATCATTATATGACACCGATGTTTTGAATAATACAGTTATTTATTGACGTCACTTTCCGTATATGAAACTCGTTTTTTGGGTGGGTTGTGGGTAGAACCCATCAGATATATATCAGACGAAAAAAATCGTAAACGAGCAATATCCATATTTGGAATTATGAAAAATCCGTACACGTACACTTTTGAAAATAGCAGTCTTGTTCATATCACACATATCATAGTCAGTGATTCGTATTTGCTACCGTGCATGAAATAAGGTTGTACATTTATTATTGAACGATGGATGGATCGATCAACCATTTAAAGCTAAGCAAGCCCGAAAAAATATTTTCGATTCATCATAGCAAGTGCTGTCTTACTGAAGCCGATGTCGTGAAGTTCAAAATGACGTACTTCACTCGAATGTTTTACTGACACCAAAGAGAATATCCGCGAATCCACTCGAGAGGTCGCTTCAGACAAGCAATTTCGTAGGTGTTTGAAAACTCGCTGGATAATAACAAGAGACCACAGGTTGAATTAGAAAGATCCTTCATTATATATATATATATATATATATATATATATATATATATATATATAAAATTTGTGCAACATCGATGGGCCAACATTGTAGTATAGGCCAATCCACCAATCCAAAGTTAGTAAGCTTAAGAGTTTAAAGACATAACCCAAAAAAGAAAAGAGAGTAGTAGTTGGTTATCTGAACGCACTAGAATTCGCTTTGGGTGTTGATGCCTATCCCTACCGTTGGTAAATCGATGTTGCCAAAATTTCCTCCCTTTCAATTCCACAGCACCATGTTGAGTTTCACTCCGCAAATTATAGATGTCGCATCTATAATTTTGTGCATTTCACATTTTATCTTTGCCGGTAGGTATTATAGTACCTGAGAAGTTTGTTTCGGGTCGGGAAGACAAGCCGTTCTGATGATTAGGAAACCATGAAACAGCTGTAGGCGGATGGCGGGCTTCCTTGAAGTTGCAACAAAACTCTCTTCTTTCTTTTATATAAGCTGATTAACCACAACATGCGGAAAATTATTCCACCGAGGCAGTAAAAAAATATATATATATCAAAATAAATACCATTGATGTTTTGGGAAATGCGCTTTGGCTTCAAATCTAATGTAACGCGAAAGGCTCACCCAAAGATCACTTTCCCAAGGCACTGACAGCAAGAGTTGCTGATGTTACAAGTGACTTTTGGTTCAAGTCCATATATAACAAAACACACACTAGATACTTTCATTCCTCAGCACCATGTGTGATAATCATTAGAGTATTCCTACTATGTGAAACACTTATCAGAATAGATATATAATTTTATTATATATAAAGAAAAACAACTCTTATTACAAGGGAGGGGAACAAAGTTGTAAAATAAATAAGTGCACGTGTACAAATAGATATCCTACCTGCGTAACATAAAAAAGTACACAAAATGCATGACTGTAGGTTAGCAACAATAGGGCAACATTGAAGCAATATATTAGTGAGCAGATTACTCATTTGTGCAAAAATATCTGAGTTTGAACAAATTTATCAGTACCTGAACAAGACATTTCAACTCAGTACGACCCCCATAATTTAGGAGATATACCAAATCCTCTAGAGATTTCACATATTGAAAAAATCGACAATCCCTTACACCGGCATAGACTGGACATTCGAAAAGAAAATATTCAAGTGACTTCAGTCTATGGAGATTACACATAGTATATATACTCTTCTTTCATACTAATTTACTCTTCTTTCATACTAAATTATCTGGTTGAATGTAATTCGGAAGGAAAACTTTCCACACGTCCTAAGTTGTGCAATTATTCGAGTAATATATATGGGGACACAATCTTTGAGTTAATTTTGAACATTCACCCTAAGTGAGAGATTATGATATATAAGTGGAAAAGAGGATTGGTTCAAACTGATCAGGTCAGTATTTAAAAGTTTATTTTTAAAGATATGCAAGAGAGCAGATATCTCTTTCTAGGAACTGATTAACAGAAACTGTTCCCAGCGATCAGCCATTCCGGCAAATATAAAGTATTCCTTGACCTGTATCACCCAATTGTATTTAGGCGCTACGTTGTCAAGTCTGAGCAGACTTAAAAAACAAATGTTTGGTAATCTGTAGTCGTCCATTGATCTGAGTGTGGAAAGAAATAAGATGAACCCTTTAAAAATGAGAAGTGAGAGTTCCGTTGTGGATGTTTCCAGGCGGACAATGTAGTCAGGGGTATTTATAGGAAGCGACAATAAACGTTTGAGAAACCCTACCTGAACTCGCTCAATTGCGTCAGCATAGCGTAATCCCCAAATTCCACTTATCACATATCGAACTGTATCAATCCATGGAATTGATTAACACATGATTCAATCAAATAACGTTAAAGCGAGTCATGAGTCATGCCGCACAGCGCACAGTTCGGAGCTCCATTCAGTGGCGTATCGTCGGAAGTTTTGATGCAGAAATATTCCATACATTTCCTAGGATCGCTCTAAGATTTTGCAGATGTTTTTCCACCTGGGAGACGAGTAAAGCATTTTATTTTTTGCATGTTGTGGTAAATAAAACGGTTACCAAAAATTACCAACGTTGCAACATAAATAGTAAAACCATTTTGTAGATTTTTAAATTTTCTACTAAAGTTTCATCGAGTTTGAAACGATTACTTCCATACTTTTTGGGATATTTGTAAAAAACAGAACGAACAAAATGAACAAAACGAACAAAATTTACAAAACCAACAAAACAAAAAAAAAAAAAAGGAACAAAACGAACAAAACCAACGAAACCAACAAAACCAACAAAACCCACAAACCCAACAAAACCAACAAAACCAACAAAACCAACAAAACCAACAAAACCAACAAAACCAACAAAACCGACAAAACCGACAAAACCAACAAAACCAACAAAACCAACAAACCCAACAAACCAACAAACCAACAAACCCACAAAACCCACAAAACCAACAAAACCAACAAAACCAACAAACCACCAAACCCAAAACAAAAAACCAACAAACCAACAAAATCAACAACAAACCAACCAAACCAACAAAACCCCAAACCAAACCAAACCAACAAAACAACAAAACCAAAAGACGAACAAAACCAACAAACGAACAAAATCAACAAAACGAACTAAACCAAAACGAACAAACAATATTTCTGTTGAAAATTCCACTAATGTTTTTTGAGCGACACCGGATTTTTCATCTACGAACTATCTTCCAGAGGTAGTATAAGCTATTTGGTCTTTATTTAAGTGAAAAACGAACATCTATTGGTTGGCCTATAATAATAGGTATGTTCTCTCAGTGTATACACCGATGCTGTATCGTCGAGTTTTGATGCAGAAATATTCCCATACATTTCCTAGGATCGCTCTTAAGATTTTGCAGATACTTCCACCTGGAAGACGAGTAAAGCATTTTATTTTTACGCATCTTGTGGTAAATAAAACGTTTACCAAAAATTACCAACGTTGCAAAATAAATATTAAAACCATTTTGTGGTTTTAAATTTTTCTTCAAAAGTTTCATCGAGTTTTGAAACGATTCCTTCCATACTTTTTTTGTGATATTTGTAAACAGTTGAACGAAATGAACAAAACAGACAAAACTTCCAAAACCAACAAAACCAACAAACCAACAGAACCAACAAAACAAACAAAAACAACGAACAAAATGAACAAACAAACAAAACCAACAAACCAACAAAACCAACAGATCCAGCAGGAATCAAAAACCAACAAAACCAATAGAACCAATGAACAAACAAAACAACAAAACAAACAAAAAACAAACAAAAAAACAAAACCAAAAAACCAAACAGAATGAAACAAACAAAACAACAAACGAACATGAACCAAAAGAACAAACCGAACAAAACGAAACAAAACAACAAAACGAGAACAAAAGAACAAAACTGCAACAAAAC
The DNA here is from genome assembly GCA_018342105.1 of Gonioctena quinquepunctata. Classification (NCBI taxonomy): domain Eukaryota; kingdom Metazoa; phylum Arthropoda; class Insecta; order Coleoptera; family Chrysomelidae; genus Gonioctena; species Gonioctena quinquepunctata. The sequence goes on from JAFIRS010000525.1 coordinate 40,175, forward strand.
CACAGAACCAAAGAACCAAAGACAACAGAACCAACAAAACCCAAAACAAAACCAACAAACCAACTGAACCAACAGGAACCAACGAAACCAACGAACCAACAGAAACCAACGCCAACGAAACCAACAAAACCAACAAGAGACCAAGCAAACCAAAACCAAGAAACCAACCAAAACCAACAAAACCAACAAAACCAACAAAAACCAACAAAACCAACAAAACCAACAAACCAGACAAACCACAAAACCGCACAAAACCGACAAAACCGACAAAACCAACAAACGAACAAAACCAACAAAACGACAAAACCACAAAAACGAACTAAACCAAAAAGGAACAACACAACAAACCAAAACAAAACGAACAAAACGAACAAAACAACAAAACCAACAAACCAACAACCCAACAAAGGCCCAACAAAACCAACAAAACCACAAACCAACAAACCCACAAAACCCAACAAACCCAACAAAACCAACAAACCAACAAACGAACAAACCGAACAAACCAACAACCAACAAACCAACGCAACCAACAAAACCAACAAACCCAACAAAACCAACAAAACCCACAAAACCAAGCAAAACCAACCAAACCAACAAAACAACCAAAACCAACAAAATCAACAAACCAACCAAACCAACCAAACCAACAAAACCCAGCAAACCAACCAAACCAACCAAACCACAAAAAACAAAATCACCAAAACAAAAAAACCAACAAAACCAAAAGACGAACAAAACCAATAAGCAACAAAAACAAAACGAACTAAAACCAAAAAACGGAGAAAAAACATATTTCTTGCTTCAAAATTCCCCAAAGTGATTTTGCAAAGGGGGGCCGACACCGGGTTTTCTATCTAATAACTATCTTCTAAAAGGTAGTATAGGCTATTTGAGTCTTTATTTAAGTGAAAAAACAAAACACCTATTGGTTGGCCTATAATAATAATATGTTCTCTCAGTGTATACACCGATGCTGTAACGATCCGATATTTTCAAATGAGGCCAGTTTTTGTCTCAACTGCTAATACACTCAACAGTCGATACTGGACAACAAATACTGGCGCTACTTGGATTTTCCTGCAGAGAAGGCGACGACAGATTGAGGGAAATTTCACCTTATGGAAGCGTGTCAACATTGCGTTTATACTTTTTCATGGACAAACTAATGAGATTTTGTTCCGTTGACGCACGAAAAATTCGGAACTGCCAATATTGCCAAAATACGAATACGTTCATAATTCATTCCTTCAAAGTGCTGTTGCCCCTGTCCGATGATATCATCGTTTGGTTCTCTTACCTCACCGTCAGTGCATGTATAGATCAATTCAAATCTTAACAAGTTTTGTGAAAGAGCATGCCTCTCAGAGATTCGCACTGAATGATTATAACAAAATTTAAAGAAAGTACTTTTCGAAATTATCAAGTATGAGTTTGGCCAGGTTAACACCCAAAATGGTATACTGGATGGTATTCTTAGTCACAACAAAAGGTGAAACATTCCCGTAAAAACTAGCAGAACCAACTTGGGAATTTAGTTTTTTTTCCATAATTTTAGGCTAATTTATTACCCTATTGATAAATTTATTTCTTCAATTATGGGAGATATCTGAGTTCTGCTGCTCAACGTTAAGCTAGCAGTACTAAAGAGCTAATCGAACGTTTATCAAAATCTGATCACACCATAATTTTAGGCCCCCTTTTCGATTTTCTAAAAAAAGTTCCCGAAGTAATCGTTTTTTTTCAATATACCGAGTTCTCTAGCCTCCTTTTAGGCTATCTATTAAAAAAGAACAAAAAATCAGGGACAATAGGTACATTATTTGCTTTTATGGGATTCCACATACAATCCAAAACCTTTCACTGAAAAAAACCTTTTTGAATTTGTATCCTTCTATTTTTTCAAAATACCTTGAAGTAATTTTTTTTTTCCAAACACTGAACTCAGTTTCACTTGTCCAACATAGACCCGATTTTTTTTTATAAAATTTTTAAACAACGTAATGTGGTTAAATTTGAACTTTTTTTTAACCGACCTTTTTTTTTTTTTGTATACTAGGTTTAGATAAATTTGTTTAACATCTTAAAACCCCAACCTCAACAAAGTTTTCCCTGATGATGGAAAAACTTTTGGGAAAGTTTTAAAATTTAAAAGTTTATTTTTCTTTGCTGCTCCCCCAATACCCTATTTTATCCCCAACTATGCAAATTTTCCCCCCTTATAACAGAATTTCTACACAAATCAAGATAACCTGCGGTAATGCAACTTAATTTTTTAAATCTTTAAAACGAAGTAAACTAAAAAAAGTATAATAGACGATGCTTCCTTTTTTTCCCGACAGTTTTTTTTTTATCACTATGTTAGATAAAAAAATTATTGCAACCCAACAAATTTTTCCCCCTGATGATGGAAAAAAAAACCCCCCAAAGCCATAAACCTTAAAGTTTTTTATTTTTTTATTGGGCTTCCCCCATTACCTTTTTTTGCACCAATTCAAAATACCCCCCAAAACAACATATATAAAACGGAATAAGATATTATATATATATATAAAACCCCTCAAGAATTTTTCAATGACAATATATATATATATATATAAATATTATATATATATATATATATATATATATAAAAAAAAAAATAAATATATATATATATATATATGTATATATATATATAAGGGAAAAGATATATATATATATATATATATAAAAACCTAAAATTTTTCAATGACAATATACCTATCAATTGAATCTATTCATCAAATTGTCAATTAATTTTTTTTTTCTTCTTTTTATTATTGTTATTTTTATGTCTTTATTTTAATACTTAATTCCCTACTGATTCTAGTCTGCATTGCGAAATGATATATATGTATTTTATTTTTAAATTTTAATTTGAAATTTTTTTATTCCAATTATAAAAATTTTTTTACAAAGAAATATGTAAAAAAAAAATTTTTGACATTTTTTCATTTTTTTTTGGGTTTTTATAACCATAAACTCTATCTATCTATCTTCATCTATATATATATATATATATATATATATATATATATATATATATATATATTATATATATATATATATATATTTTTGGTACATGAAAGCTAGGGATAGTATTTGGGTGAGTTGACAAGACTGTCTACCAGTTGTAAATAATTTAAAAAGAGTAATATGTTCTTCTGTCCTCAGGAAAGAAAAAAAAATTTTTTTAATAATAAAAATTATCTTAAAAACGGAACATCCTAATTAAATTTGATAAAATTTTTTCAATGAATTAAAATAGAAAAAAAAAGTTTTTTTGTGAATGTCTAACAGAAAAAAATCCCCCCCCCCCTGACATTGAATACATCTGATAGATATTCTGGAAGGCCCTAATTTTTAAAAAAAAAGAAATTAAAAAATTTTCATTTTCATTCGATGGTTATTTTATTTTCTATTCCCGTCTAAAAGAACTTATATAATGAATAAACAAAGAAGAATGTTTTTTAAAAGAATATCACCGAAATCATTTGTACAATAGCAAGAGAGGCATCGCATTCACTAGGTCTTCAATAATTTTTTTTTCGACAAAAACTATTTCACGCTTCCAGATCATCAGGAAGACCGGAAGAAATGGGAAATCTTTTTTTAAACAACCACTTTGCAAAGATGAATACCCCACAAAGGTTATCTTGAACGATGGAAGATGGACTGTTTTTCTTTTAGTCGAGATGATTGGTGCAGGTTTTTCCGTAAATGCCGACTGTTACGGGAAAATTATAACAATCATTATAGGTCAAATTTATTTAATTCGACCCAGAATGGGCCAGCACTCAATTTGGCGAAGGAAATTTTCAAATTGACGTTGAATTTACCAATATAAATTTCGTTGGGGAAAACAAGACCTTTTTCCCAATAAGCGAAGGTACGAATAAGTTAAATTGAAGGTGAAGTTTTTACATATGTTTTCTTTTATATTTTACCATTTCCCCTACTTGAATATACTTATTTGAGGTTTAAATTTGGTAAATATTTACTCAAAAAAAAACCCGAATATATTTTTCCTAACTTTGGTGAAAGTTAGGTGATAAACAACTACTTCTACAACCGAATGAATTGAAGTTTATGAATTTTGGAAAATTTGTTGGTCCATGTTCAAACATGGTTCTACAAAAAATTTAACTTCGGGTTTTTGAGGCATAAAAGAAAATAATTTTTTAGGGAAAGAGTGATTTGGACTAGTTGAAGACATTTTTTTTTTTTGCTTGAATTCCTTCCATCATTTTATCAAAATCAAAAATAAATCAGTTTCTTCAAAATATTTTGGGTAAAACCAAAATGAATCATTTCAATTCCCCAGCCAACCGCAATTAGAAAAAAAAAGAAACCTTTCAAAAAATCTTTTTTTGTAAATTATGCAGTGGCCCAGTAAATTTCCAGTAAATAATAATTTTTTTTGTCCTATTTGTAATTTTCCAAAAGGGATGTAAAGTATTCAAAAATTTTCAAGTATATAATTAAAACCCAACAATTTGGAAATTTTTTTTTATTGTATGGAGATTTTTTACAAAACAGATAACCATTTTTTTGCGGGGGAACATGTATTTCATTATTTTTCCAAGACAGTAGGAGTTTTTTTTATCATTTCTTAAATTAAAATATGAAACAAAAAGAACAACCATGGTCAATTTTTTTTTTTTTTTTAAAATTTTATTAAAAAAAAAAATTGAAAATGTAAAAAAAAACCCTCTTTTGTGAAAAGGAAGGGGAAATATTTTTTATTTTTATGAAAACATTTTAAAAAGAAAAAAAAAAGTTTTTTCTCTGTTTTAACAATTACAAAAATAAAAATTTGTCATTTGTTTTTTGAGGTGGAATCATCTGCGACAAGATAACTTCGTCCTATCTTCCATCGTTCGAAAAACCCCTTGGGGGGATTCATTTGGAAAAGGAAAAAATTTCAATTGAATATTGAATAAAAGATTTTCCGAAAATTGAAAAAATACGACGATAATGACGTTTTTTTTTTTTATATAAAGAAAAAAACCTTTCCGGCTAGAGCCCAAAATTTTATTTGAGTTAGGGTTCATTCATTCAGTATCTGTCAGATGTAGTTCAATGCCCCGCGTGGTTTTATCCAGGAAGTAGTTGTTTTCTGTTAGATATTACAAATAACTTCATTATTGTCGAAGTTTTTTCAATTTTGGGAAAATTCCTATTCAATTGAAATGTTTCCTTATCAACATAAATAATTTGTATATTCGATTAAAAAACAATACTAGACATATGGAATCGGGGTGTTTCCAACACGGTACGAAACTTCGGGGGTGACGTTGGGTCATTTGAAAAAAAAAATTTCCCCATGAACATAGCCCGGTTGCTTCGTTTCTGAGATACAGGGCGTTGAAGTATATAAAAAGGAATTATTTGGCCCCGTAGGCCCGGGGGCGTCTCAGTGGGCCCCAAAGAACGATACTGAAAAAAAAAGTTTTTTTTTTTGTAGTATTTTATTTTCAGATTAAACAACTGAAAATACAACTCTTTGGTTCCTCGTGTTTTATTCATATCAAGCTTCGTTTTCGAGAAAAAATCTTAAACTTTTCCCCAAAAATTATCCATGGACAACATACAATAAAACCTAAAGAAAAAAAATAAACAATTTCGACCTTAAAAAAAAAAGGAAAATTACCGTCTGATAAAAATACCCTAATTCCTTTGACATTACAATTTTTTTTTTTTCGATTCCTCAAGTCATTCACATCTAGTAGGGGGGTTTATAAACAAAACCTTGGATGACCCCAAAATAAAACCCCAGGGTTCATATCGGGACGGGGGGCGGGCCAATTTGAGGTCCTCCGCCAATCCAGCGATTGGGGTAGGTGATGTCGGATGTGACGTAAGAACATAAAATGAGCTGGACTCCGTGGGCATAAACCATTTTTTTCCCTTTTTAAAAATTCGGTATTTTTTTAACAAAATGGGTAAATGTTTCGAAAAAAAAACCCTTTTAGGAGGGCCAAATAATTTTGCTGGAAAAAGGGGTTGGGGGTAGTCACCAAAAATTTTTCCCCCAAACGTTCGGAAATCGGCCGAAAAGGGCTTTTTTAAAAATTTTGGGATTTTCGTCGGCCCAGAAATGGTTATTGTGAAAGTTCATAATAGATTCTCGTAAAAATTTGCCTCCCCCTAAAAAATTTTTGGGAAAAAAATTAATTTTGGCCCGTATGAATCAAACCTGCAAAACAAATCTTGGGTAAAAACCAGGCAGTAACTTGGACCCGCTGCATGTTAGGGTATAGGGGGTTTTTTTTAGAACTTTCAAACGGTTTTAGGCTTACTTTAAGCTGATGCAATCTTCCGGTACTTTTGAAGGTTCTTTTCTTCCACAAGTAAGTTCTTCTAGTTCAGGGTTGTTACAGTTTCTGGTCTTCCCCACCCTTTTTTTTTAAAACTTCCAGTTTCACTAATCTTCTGTAGCTTCTGAATTTTTAGCAATGGAATTACCTGTTTTAAAATATCTATTCTGGTAGATTCCCCCGAGCTTCTTCCGCATTTTCCTTTTTTAAAACCATAAATAAAGTGCATGTCAGCCATTTCAGCGTTAGAAAAAAATATTCATGATGGGAAACCTGCTTTGGCAACCCCGCTTTACTGATTAAATAATACCCAGTTCCCATAGCGGTAACCCCGATTGAAAATTTTTCCCTTAATTTTTTTTTTTTCTCGAAAACTAAGCAAATATAAAAAAAAAAAAGGGGCCAAAAAAAGGGTTTTTTTTTTTACCACGCTTAAAAAAAATTTTTTTAACCCCCTTATATTCAGATGCAAAAAAGGGGGAAAAAATTTTTTTCTCGTATTGTTGGTTTTTTTACTGAGACGCCAATTTTGGGCCTACTTGGGCCAAATAATTGCCTTATTCTTTAAAGGGTGTACCACATTTCAATAGCTGTACCAATTTTAACCCATCGGTTTTGGATTTCAGGTATTTTATAAATCCTTTTTTTTTTCTTCAACGCCCTGTATCTCAGAAGAAAAAACTCTGGACATATGTTCGGGGAAATTTTTTTAAATGACCTAACGAAACACCCCTAATTTCGTACCGGTTAGGAAAAACCCCGTATATAAAATTAATCAATAAAGCTTAATTTGTGTTTTATGCCCCAAAATGGCGAATTAAGTCAATTAATTTGCTTTATTTGGGTTTCTGCCCTTTTCCCCCCTTGATCAGTTTTTGATCTATTTTGTAACATATAAAACTGTATTAATTCTTCAAAATCCATATTAACACTGTCGGACGCGTTCAAACACAAACCAGTTTGTTTTTAAGCGATCAGGCATTGCTATGAAACGTTGACATGGGTGCCCAATCAGGACACATCCCTTTAAAGTATAGGTTTGTTCTTAAAGGACGGAGTTCAAATAGGACACCCTGCTACACTAATTAAGTTTGATTTTTCCATAACCGAGATCAAGAAATCAAACAGCTTTTCACCCAACATAATTCAGAGCAACATTTCAATAAAAAGAAAGTGGGGATTGGTGTGTCTATGTTTGCAATAATATATACGATTAATGTAAATTTCTACCGATTTGACACAAAAATGAGGGCGCTATCACTAAATACATTTCTGGATAAGTGGTACTAATGGCACTTCTATGTAAAATGGTGTAAAATATTATAATTATCTGTAAATTTCACTATAAATTATGCATTTTCATCAGTATACAAGCATGAGATTATAGAGGATTTTTTTTAAATACAAGTTCACCAATCGCAATCCATGAACTATCTATCAGAAAATTAAGTTCCCACATAATTCACTATGAGTGATTATAATTAAACTGACGACTGAATCTAAAATTACGTTGAAATAAAAAAGGCAGCCCGCAAGTGTTCAATTAATTTTGCAAATTATCCATAATAACTGATCTGATTACAATAACAATTGCTTTTCATGTAGCGCATTTGAAACACAACGATGGAAAGCAACAACATAAAACTAATGGATACCAACAATATGTATATGCACATCGAGATCATTTGTATGGTTTCTATTACGTATGATTCAAAATTGTATGCAAAAAATGAACCACTCAAACTTATTCGTTGATTATAGGAATTATTGGAATGTATTCAGAATCCGATCCTCCAGGTGTGCTACATGAAGAATAAATCGCGAACTGATTTTATCTTTCTATTTAAATCCAATTATGAATCTGTTATCACTCTGAACTTTCAATTACCATGTATCGATAAATTTATATTCTCTAGTCAGCTGAATAGCACCAGGAAAAAAAAAAATAATATAAAAACATCACGAATTATCAATGTTTGCCTTATTACTCAATATCCCCTTGAGCGCCGTATGGCTCCGAAAGGCCTTTCATAGAACAGTCCGTTTTGTATTCATATAGGTTTCAGTATAGGTAGTTAGGAGTCAAGCTCGCTAATTAAAACGGTATTGAGGCAAGGTTCAAATAGTTTTAAACCCGGGTTCAGCAATTTAACTAGCAGAAATGTACTGAACCGAAAACCATTCGAATCCGCCTTGAGGCACTTTTGGATTTTATGTCCCAGCTAGTTTAAAAAGTTCCCATCATTGTCGGATTGAATGAACTCATCAGGTGGAGCTATTTTCACCGTGATTTTGGCGACACACCGAAAACGACGGAATTTATATATACGAATTTGTCCTAGGACAGTTACCAAGATTTAAAAATATGAATTGCACCATTAGATCTACGAAATATTTCTCCTTGATATGTGGTTGAAGTAACATTGCGCTAACCATATTTCATACAGTTTCGTCGAAAATTATTATTTCTACAAGATTTGCATTCATTCTCTACAAATCAGCGTAGAAACAAAATATGCAACAGAGAAACAAAGGATGCAACACATTTTTTCGTGATTTCGGAAAATAATGTAATTAAAACTGTTTCATTTCAGTTGCGACAAGCCCTGTTCAGGTAAATATATAGAATAAAATAGCGTGAAAAATCAAATTTATGATGAATACGGGTATTGTGATCATTATTGTGAATCAACAATCGGGGAGAAATAAGTTAGGAAAAAAACGATTTCGACAAAAAACCTTATTGGAAAATTTGCACAAGAGTACTGCTTCGAATTTTCCCTTTATCTTGGAAATTATTCATTGAAAAAAATCTTATGAGTAGTCCATTCTTCAGATTTGTTACTGTTAGAACGCACCCATAAAATTGATGTGATCGCATGACATTTGCTAATTAACATTTCTGTCAATAATTGAAAATGCACTTTAATTACTGGAACAAATTCTGTTGAAATTCCAGCCATAATGGTACTTTTCACAATACTTTACCGGATCTATTGCAAGGTCTAAATACCCGTGGTATGTGGTTTCAGCATGATGGTGCTGGACCTCACTTCAAAATTCCATTTAGAAACCATCTTAATGCCACATACCCCAACAAATGGATCGGCCGTGGAGGTCCAGTAAATTGGCCACCGCGATCCCCTGATTTAACACCCCTAGACTATAATTTATGGGGTCATTTAAAATTGGAAGTGTATAATGAAGAAATTAGAAAAAGATAACATTTATTACAGAAAATTACTGCTGCATGTAATAGTGTTAGAAATAACCCTCAAATAATTCGAAAGTCAGTGAATCATCTAGTGGCACGCTCTCAAAAATTTATTGATGCTGGTGGGCTTCACTTTGCAAAAATTTATTGTAATATTAGTGAAAGTTTTTTACGAATTCTTTATTTGTTATGTTTATTACAAAAAATTATTGTGCGTTGTGTTGTATTTTCATAAATTCAAATTTATTAGTAAGTAAATATAATTTACCAAAAATTCAGTCCAGTCCTTTTTTAACAAGTTTCTATACGTTTTTTTAGTAGATTTCGAATCTGCGATCAGATTATTGATAATTGTTATACTAGTTCAGTTATTCTTACAAGAACTTGACATAAAAAAGGCTCATTCCGGTCCTGATACGAATTTATTCTTCAGTTTTTTTGGGTTATGACAGTATTTTATAAAATTTTACTAGGAACTAATTGAAGAGAATAACAATATTTTGTCTTGGTTTCGTATATATTAACCCATTTTTTATGGTACTTTATCCGACAATTAATTTCTTGAGTGAAAAAATTTAAAATCATAATTTATTACGGCATAACTGAAATGGTGCCAAAAGCTTTTTTAACAAGTTCCTGAAGGATTTTTTTCCGTAGATTTCGAATCTGAGCTCAGATTTTTGATAATTATTATACAGGGTGAGTTATTCTTACAAGAACTTAACATGGAAAAAAAAGAATATCCCGGTCCTGATATTGGTTTCGTTCAAAGGGCTACTTGTTGAGGCCTTTCAATTCAATTCATGTACCAAATTTAAACCAAATCGGCTAATCCCTGTATTGGAAAAGGCGGATTGAATTTTTTGTCTAAATTCACAAATCACTCTGTATGACAGTAACGAAAAGGTGTTGGACATTTGTATATAGCATTTTGCAATCATATTGGCAGTCCCTATAACCCCATAAGTTTTGTCGGTTTCATCTCCGGACACCCTGTATATGGTGGTAATGGAATTCGTGAGATAATCGATTTGAATTGAGGATCACTGTTACATAATTTGTAAGTTGACAGGATTATCTGTTGCAGCCATCAGTGACCCCACCAAGGGACATTTCATCTGATGAAACAGGAATTTGGTTATTCCCTCAGACACGAATGATCAACTCTCAGCTTGCAATCGTGTTTCATCTCGTCGTATTGAGACCTGAGGTGGGGATAATTTTAAATTATCAGTGGTGTCTTGAATTGTGTTATGTAAATTGAAATTTTTATAGAAACATTAAATATATACAGTGCGTCTCGAATTTTTCCGAATATGTATAGATTTCTTTTTTTTAATAAAAGATAAAGTATTTAGAAATATGTACTTTCTACGGCCAACTACAAAAAAATGGAAAGATTGAGAAGGCTATATTAGGGATTAGAAAATAATTTCCGATTATTGTTTAGAGCAATTCCAAACCCCCACGAACCAATTATATTACAGCATATGATACCTGCATAACTTTTTTAATAAATTTTCCTTGATTTTCAAATTTTCTGGCAGTTAATTTTTCTCATAACACGGTATTTGTGAACACATTTTGTTACGTAGAAAAATTCCGAGTTGGCCAAGACCTTTAAAATATTTGACCAATATATTGATGACGAAATTCGACATATTGACCAATATTCCACCAATATATCAAAATTATTTTTTTTTTTTATTACACTATTCAACAAGATACAAGATCACAATAGGAATATACAGTATGTTATACCAACATCCTAATGTTCACTAGTCTGAAAGTATTCTACAATGTTTTCAGGTATTAAATTCCATAGTAAAAAGGTTGAGGATACTATCAGTTTATAAATATTACATTCCTTCGTAGATTTTCCGGATGTGATGTGTTGAACTGTTTTTGGTTTCTCTCCGTGTTGGTACACAAAAGATCCAATTCCATGACGTTTCGGCAAAATCACATTTTTCATCTTCAGGTGATGTCTTGTTGATTCGAATTCGAAGTCGATGAGATAAATTTTTTGTATCCAGGAAACAAACCGCATTTACGTATGGCGGCAAATATACTAATTTTTCCTTCTCAAACACATATCTTCTTATTTACTTCAATATATTTAGAATATTCTTGAATTTTCTTCATTCAAACTGATTTTGCATGGCCAATTTCATCGTTTGGAGAAATTTTCAGACGAATCCGGTTCTGAATTGTTTTCCCATTACTGGAAATCTTACATCATCTCATTATTATACCAACCCAATACCCGTCGTAGTCTTTAAGACGGTTATTCTGTTGAAGGAACGCCTAAAACTTCCAACTGTGAAACCCATTCCATTTCACATATACCTACGCCAATACGTTTCATCCGCTGGAAGTATAGTTAGGGAGCTTCGGCTCAAAAAAGAAACTTCCACCTCGAGTTAGTATTGGTTAAACTTCGCCGGAAAGGGGGGCTTCCAGTAACTCGCTTCGCAATAACTTATTTCCCTTGTCAAGGTAAATATTATTCTATAATATTCATATATTTTCCGTTGGAATGAAAATCAGAAAAGTCTTATGAAGAAAATGATTGACAGCTGTTCCGATGTTACAGTGTTTTGCTGGGGTATAGCAGTCAACGAGTTATTTGATATCGAATATACGTTCAGTCGATATCGCTGGAGAAAGGCTTAACGAGAAAATTCATTCTAAAGGATTCAGAAATTAATAATCTCTAGATATTTGTTTCAACGAAATAAAGATGCTTTCTTTATTAGATCACGATACATCACTAAATTTCAGGAGATAAAATTTCTCGTAAATGCAGTCGGAATTTTGAAAATTATAATTTTTTTATAATTTTTCTACATCAACACCTTCAAACATGAGTTGGCCTTTTCCAATTCCCAACGCTGAACGAAACATCGAATAAATAGTATTTCGCAGTAGATCAAAGTTGTATAATGCAGAGTTTTGAATTATTTCCCTTTAATATATCAGGGGTTTACATCTCGGAATACTATATGATGTTTTTTGGCAACGTTGTTTGGGGCGCACTCTGATAAAAGGTACGTGATTTGACAGAATCCTTTTTCGTTACATTAGATTAGTTCAGCGTTAGCTATTTTTTTTGGTTTGTGTTTTTATTCACTTCTTTATTTTCACTCTTTTGGTGGGGAAAACCTACTGGATAATTTACCGCGTTTATAACTACTTTAGAGTGAGACCTGAGAAAACAAGAAATTGATTGTCGAACAATTGCATGAAAAACGGCTGTGAGCAAAAATTAGCTCGATTTCAGTTTTCCCCAAGGATACATCGAAGAAAGTCTATACAAAATAACCTTTTAACCACCCATTGATGGTCAAATCCAAAGAATTCATAAATTAATTTTCAAATATTCATTTCGGAAACATTCACTATTAAAAACCAAGTTGACAAGACATCTCACTGAATCGCGCAATGTATCAGAATTTCAAAAATCATAATTTACCCCTAGCTACAGCTTTATTCTGAAAATTTAAAAAAAATCCTCCCTCAGTAGCGGTCTACATCATGATAAGAATATATCCTCAAAATTTGAAACTTATATTTTCAATAGTTTTTTTCTGTACGTTGTTGGTGAGTTTGCCCTGGTGCGCACGGGTGACTTTTATCGCCGTGATTATTTTGTGACTGTAATAAAGCTTAGAGGTTATTGCAAAAACTCGCGCACGTTGCGACGCGACAATCTCTAAGGCATATCGCGAACGGCTGACTATTGTCACCGTGACAATTCTGTCACTCTACTTTAATTGTTACAGATTGTCGCATCGTAACGTTCGCATACTTTTTCAATAACTTGAGACTTTACGAAATAGTTAGAGCCTGCGCGCACTGTTGTTTTTTGTCAGGGTGACAATAAATTCATTGTCACTGTCACGTCACCGAATATTTCTTAATTGCGCACAGTGACAGTCACGTTATTCGTAATTCGCCAAGATGGATCATGAGGGTTTATGGACCGTCGCAAAACCGATTGCATATTCATTAAATGAAAAATAAAAAATTCGGATTTTATTTTTCGCTCGGAGCGAAAAAAAAAATGGCTTTTTGATCGAGCGCAACGAGACGAACATGTATTGCTTGCACCCGACCCCTGGGGGCTCAAACCGAAAGCCATGCACTGGCTCTACACAGCGGTAATAAGACCCAGAGTAACTTATGGCTCACTCTTAAGGTGGCAAAACAAATCAAAGACAGACAAAAACCATTTTTGAGAAAATCCAGAGGCTTGTCTGTCTCTGCATCACGGGTGCAATGAATAGCACTCCAACAGCTGCAATGGAAATCATCCTAAATCTCGAACCCCTTGACTAACATGTTATTGGAGAGGCCAGGATAACTGCATACAGACTGAAACAAACAAAAAACTGGACAATCCGAACAATTGGACACACCAGAATCACTCATGTAATCAATATCGACGAACTCGAAATGATTTCAGACTACATGCAACCCCTATACTCATTCAAACACGAATTGACGGATCCGGATGGGCCCCGAGTATAGAATCACAATCAACTGCGGACATAGTCTGGTATACAGACGGCTCAAAGACAGTTGAAGGAACGGGAGCAGGAATACATGGGGTGAGGCCAAGAAGGGACTACATAATACCACTTGGCAAATGCTCCACGATATTCCAAGCTGAAACACATGCTTTTATGGTATGCATTCAGAAGAATCTAGAAAATGGTTATAGGAAAAACACATCTACATTCTATCTGACAGTCAGAGTGGTATCAAAGCCCTCAACTCTACACAGATAAAGTCTAAACTGGGACTGCCTCCAGAACCTCATCGAGCTGGCAAAACACAACAAGGTCACCTTGATGTGGGTGCCAGGTCATAGAGGCATTGAAGGCAACGTGAAAGCGGACCAGCTAGGTAGACAAACATCTGAAATGCTATTCACAGGGCCAGAACCTGTACATGGGATCAGCAAAAATCGATGCAGGAGCCTGATCGAAGAGTGGATAAAAAGAAGACACCAACAATATTGGGATCAAACTGTTGGGCAAATACACAGCAAAGTCATGGTAGGGCACCTGACTGGACTCTGCGGCCTAAGAAAACACCTAAACACCATGAGAATACGCAGGGAAACCGTGGAGTGTAGGCTATGTGATGAAGAGGAGGAAACAGCCTCTCACATTATCTTCGACTGTGACACCCCAAGTAGAAGGCGACACAGAACCTTTGGAGAGATCAACCTGGAAACTGGCATGAATCCGAAGAACCTTATTAAAAGGCTACTAATCCTAATTAAAGGCACAAACTTGTTTGAATGAGGAACACTGACGACAGAGTGATACAATAGACCCTAGCTGGTCGCAATGTCAAGGGAAGCTAAGTGCCAACCCTGTCTCTGTCTCGTCAGTTTTCAACCAACCATCCAACCAGAGTTAGAGTGACAAAACAGTCATGGTGACAATAGTCATGCATGCGCTATATGCCTCAGTTATTCACTCAACGACGCGTATTATAATGGGTTTGTAAAATATAGCATTTTCCTGTTTCCCATAAAAAACACAATAGTATTGTTTGAATTCGAGGGGAATAGATTGTAGGGGAGTCGATATGGCTCTTCAGCCTCTCCGTACCTGGACCTGTGAGATCTTTTGTACATTACCCTTTATCTATTCGAGCCCCAGAATTCCAAGACTCCTTGCAAAGCTTATCATTTTCCTGGGAGCTAAGTTCCTGATGTCTGAGGGCGTAAGTGAAACCCCTTCAAGTTGAGTCTTCTGCAAAACAGCGCTTGGTAGTCGCAAAGCAGGTGTTCTGCAGTTTTAGAAAAGTTCTTGCAGTAACGTCTGATCTATCCATTTTTTTTAGAGGTGATACCTCAGAGGACAATGTCCAGTGAGCAGTCTTTATTGTCCAACTCGAGAAGCTGTTTAGCTTTCCTTGGCGATGGGCTCAGAAGCCTTTACGATTGTCTTTGTTCTGGAACTTTATTCCGAAACTCTTCTTTAATGTGGGCTTTGGAGAGACCACAGAAGAGTTTGTACCTTCCTTGGCAAGACTGTCTGCTTCCTTGTTGCCTTTGATTCCCTTGTGACCTGGCACCCACATCAGTGTCTTAGGGAGAGTTTGCAGCCCCAAGTCAGTCTAGACTCACATGTGTGTAACTGTAGAGCTTTTAGTGCTGCTTGGCTATCTGATAGGATACAGATTTCTGCCCCACCTGGAGCCCCTTTCAAGGCATTCTTGGGCGTAAACTTCTATAGCATGGATTTCTGCTTGGAAAATTGTTGGAGCTCTGCCTAGGGGTTTTGATAGCCTAAAACTAGGACCCGTTACTCCCACTCTAGCCCTTTCGTCCATCTTGGAACCATCAGTATACCATACTGATGCATTCCTTTCTAGTTGAGGTCCGTTCGTTGTGAATGTCTACAACCATTTCATAATTCAGTTCAAAGTCGTGTCTAGCTGGCATAATGTCTGATGGCTTATACTTGGATTCTAGGGGAATATTTTCGAGGTGGATAACCAATACTCTAGGTTGAATACACAGTTCAAATTACTCCCGTCCCTGTCCTAAAAATGCAGCTAACTACGACCAGTTTTAAAAATGAAAAGAAATACCGATCGAATGAACTAAAATATAAATGACACTAGGCAATAGCTCGAATGGCATTCATTTGCGACGCAAGCGGCTTTGTACGTAATTCATCGTGTTTTTGTGGCTATTGGATCACGGGAGAACAAGTACACGGCGACACTTTGATCTATATGTCACTTTTTAAACGTAAATTTGAATGGAATCACATCACATGCACGTGATTTTAGATGTTGACAGGTGTAATACGAAACATCGCGTTAAACGCTTACGGGAAGAATTTCCTTCCTTTGCAGTTAAAGGACCTGGAGTCTCCCTTTGTGCATAAGAGACGCAAAAAACAGCGACAGCAGTCATCGAGTGTAACCAATCAATTCAACGAATAATTCTTGGGCGTCATATTGAACGCAGTCGATCAAGGCACACGTTTAGCTGCGAATTATGGCGCTGATTGGGGTGTGCCTTTCAAAAAGTCAATGCAAAATAATACGAATTATTGATGTAATAGATTCATTTCTAAGGACTGATGACCATTTACTGTTTCATTATTTTACGTCGACTTTCGGTTTAGTGGGCGCGAGTTCTATAGACCGATCGAAATGACCTGTGGCTGCCAGACTACTTCTTCAGTCTACCACTACGTTTTCTCCTCCGAAAATACTCTCGGAGAGAGAAAGAGACGGATGGAAAAGTGGCGGTTAGATTCGGTGAATGGACCGAGGTCTAATGAACCTATTTTTATCATGAATGGACTGATTGTCGATGTTAATTCTGAGATTACGAGAACTTGTAATTTTTCTATATAGTGCATGTGGGTAAAGGACGGACCCTCAAGTAATGAGTGTGCTGAATAGGACAAAATTGCTGACGGTAATATGACGGCGGCGCTCGAACATGGTCGTAGATTTTTATTTTTTCAGGAGATTCAAAGACGGCAAAGTGCACAGTTTCACTCCTCCGTTATAGATTATTTAGCTAGAAATTTGGGAAGTCATTCACAATGAAATTCTATCGACTTTTCATTATTCAGATCAATAAATTCGTTTTCTAGAAAATGCAAATAAACATTGATGTGAAAAGAAGTGGGAATTAATGTTATCAATGAACGATAACACGTTTCCTGGGAATGTTTCAATCATGCTGAACAGGTCATTTACATCGCGCTAAATATAAATATTATCTGATCATTACTAGGAATTGTTTTATTTAAAATAACGCTGTCTCTTATTGTCGCTCGTCCGGAAAGCAAATAGTCTGTTAACAAAGAACAGAGAAAGAAAAGAAAAAAAAATCTGTATATTATTTGGACAAAAATATGTTTCCATGCATTTTTGTATCTAATTGTCATTGGGAAGTAGTTTTACAATAGGTCATTGAATGATCTGCTCGGGGAAAAAACTATTTTGCCGTGTTCATCGTTAATAAACCATGATTACCACAAACATTATGGGGCAACCTTCCGTGGAGACAAATCTCAAATTATTTCGGTGATTATTAAGGCAGCATGGCATTATGGGTATTAATTTTGAGTACCCGAGACATACGAGATGATTCTGCTCATAACCGTTTCATGATAAAAATATTAATGAGATTGATATAAATGATTGCCAAACGAATAGAATCAGACAGCTTCCACCACATGAGGAATATATACCCAAAAAAATTTGTATGCTGGCCATCTAAAATTAAAAGCCATTACGCTTTCAAACAATGTCATTGAAACCACAATCTCAAATGACATTCATAGTATCACCTCTAAAGCCTTCGGTGCGGATCAACTTAACATTACTATCATCATTCGTTTATGCTGTCCAGTTATAATTCTTTTTCTAACACTTGATATTACAACAAACAAACATTCAAAAATGAATGGCTTTTGAAATCATATTTCCCATTTGCTTGGAAAAAGGCCAACATTATACCGTTACCATCAATCAACCAAATGATTTTGATCAACTTAGATAGATCAGTATCCTTCCAGTTCTATACAAGAAATCCAAAATTATGGAAATTCAAATTTGTCCCTTTCTAGTTAATAATAAAAAAAATCCATCAAAACAGACTGGATTCAGACCAGCTTTAGCTATATAACTGCGCTTGCAAATATAACTGGTGATATAATAAAAGGTACTGTTGGAAACAAAGCAACTTTACTCATACTGCTCAACTTTTCGAAGACATTCGATTTGATCAATCACATAATTCTTCCATCTGAATTGAATTATATAGGGTTCAACCAGAATTCTTGAGAATTGTTTGCGTCATTTTTTTCCAATACATATATATCAACGAGAAATCTTGAATAAACAAATATCCAATCTTGAAGAAATAACTTGCGAGGCTCGGCAGGGTAGCATTTTGCGAAAAGTTTTGTTCACTCTAGTTACTGTAACATTCCATGATGTAATTATTACATGTATGATCATAATTAGATTAGATCCAGAAAACACATGAGCCTACTAGGCACTACATGTGCTGAGCCACTGGGGAGGATTTATAAGATCAAGGTACGTATAATATGCGGAGAAGAAAAGTGAAAGGTTACAATTACACTATGGAGTCGCTGTCAAGGTTATGGAGTCTCGTAAGGGAGACAGCGAACTCTCAAACCACACAGAGAGTTCCACAATAGATTTGCAAAGGTCGCGGTGGATCAGGCCAACAAGGAGTCAACTCCAAATCTAATTATGATGATACAGAGATATATAAAACATTTAAACAAGCTAAAATAGAAATCCATACTGACCTGCAACTTTTAACAGGAACCTGAAATAACCATTTACTCAAAATCAGCCCATAGAAAAAATGTTCCATTTTATTTAGAACCGATTTACAGAATGCACTTGAATTAAGAATATTCAATGACATAATTCCATTAAGTGATAGTTAAAAAAACTTGGGTTTGATACTTGATTACAGATATTGAAAGAACAGGTTGAAAAGATGTTACACAAATTCGAAAATATTGTCAAGATGTCAGAAAATGCTCTCTGGGTCTTCAATACTCTCCCAGCTTAATTAACGCGATACTGTTTATGGGCCTTGTTTAGATATGTCCAATATTCAGCGTATTCAAAAAGTTCAGAACTGTTCAATGGGGCTTATCTTCGGTAAAAAAAGTAGGCAGATAATTTTCCATAAAATCAAGGAAATAGGGTTGCTTGATATGTCCAACAGACGTTAAGTATATATGGTACGTAGGTTTTTTCATATATTATTGTACCAAGTAACTATAAAAAAAATACATTCAGAAGGGATATACATGATCTGAATACTGGTCAAATGTTTTTTATTACCCAAATGAAATTTCAAGAGAGGCTTTTGATATAATAGTGCTGATTGCATGAATACATACCGGGTGATTCTCTAGGGTGGCTCACCCCTATAACTTTTCTATTATTGAAGATAGAAAAACGAAATTTGGGGGTTGTGTATTATAGTTCAATTTAAAATTTTTGACATATTTACTTGCTTTGCCGTACTTCCGGTTTGACCGAAAATGACCACAACTTTCGACTTTTAACTGGGACATCCTATATATTTTTACTTATTTTGATCGAGAATAACATTCTAAATCCAACAACACCTCACTTGTCAATATTTGACAAATAAAGTCATTTTTATTCCAATTTATATTTTTCGATCTAGAATGCCATGGATCGTGTAAATCGCTTCATTCTTGATTTGTTTTAATGTCAGAAAACACTAACTTCAAAGTGCCTCTCCAAAAGAAATGATTCTAACTTTTTCCATCTTTGCAAAGTGAGATTGCTTCTTGAAAATGTGTTTCCCATTTCTTCCGGTCTTCCTGATGATCGTGGAAGCGTGAAATAGATTTTCGTCGACAAAAATGTATTGAAGACCTAGTGAATGCGATGTCTCTCCTGCGTCAATGTTACGAATGATTTCTGGTGAGTACTTTCAGAAGAAAAACCAGTTAGTTCAATGTCCAGCGTGGCTTTAGCCGGGGAAGTAGTTGTAAAAAAAAAAAAAAAAAAAATCGAATAACTATCTGAATGAAAATGCAAATTTTCAATTTCAGATTTTTTCTTTTGAGTTAGGGCCTTTTCAGAATATCTATCAGATGTAGTTCAATGTCCAGCGTGGCTTTAGCCGGGGAAGTAGTTGTTTTCTGTTAGACATTCACAAAAAATAACTTCATTTTAATCGTGGATTTTTCAATTCACAGAAAAATCTTTCTATCAATATTCAATTGAGAATGTTTCCCTTTTCAACGCTTCATTCTTGATCGAGTAACATGGGAAAAATACGACTTTGAGGCATATGACTTATTTAAAAGTCGCAAATATGAATTTTTCCAGTTAACTTGACTTTCTCAAATGGAAAGGGGGTGGCTCGTCGGCTTTTCGTGAAAGATCATTTTCTTACGATTAATTTGATACCACACACTTTCACTTTATTTTCACTATTTTTCTGAATACTTGCAAGAAGCGATTATACCTAATAACAAATAATATGTATTCGGTATACTTATGCACTGAGTCCTGTTATTCTAGTCATCCGTGACAAACAATTGAAGCTGCTGCTAGGACTACCTAAACAAATAGGCTGATGAATATGCTGTCACTTTTAAAAATGTATTTGTTGCGTAGTTTATGATTTGATATATATATACAAGAAACGAGAAAATTGACATGTTGCTAATTTACGGAGAAGCAAAAAAGAATGCAACTGATGCAGCTCGAATTTATACTCAGAGATTCCCTAATCGTCGCCATCCCACTCGGCATTATTTTTCAAAAGTGGAAAGGCAAATGCGAAATGAACCAAAAGGAAATGCCAATAACTTCATCGTCAGTGAAGAAAAGAAGTAGACGTGTTGGCCTATGTTGAAGTACGGCGTCAATTCGCCAAATTGTTTCTGTGATATAAATTATTCGTCCGTTTGGAGAATTCTTCACAAATATAATGATCGATCATTCAAGTACCAACTACACCAACATCTTCACGTTAACGACCACAACCGAAGATTAACTTATTGCAACTGGTTTTTGACTAAATACAGAAAAGATATACGTTTTCCATTTAAAATTATTTATTCAGATGAAACTCGATTCACCAACTTGGGTCTGTTCAATCGGAATAATAAAAGGTACTGGTCTCAAACAAATTTACATCTGATGCAAGAAGGAAATTTTCAAGAGCGATTTGGTTTCAAGTGCTGGATGGGTATTATCGGAGGAAAACTTTTGGGGCCAATAATTTTCAACGGACAACATACTGCGGAAAGATATCTACAGTTCATTAGAAATCAAATTAATGATTTCATTGAAGATTTGCCACTGCCTAACCAAATTGATATCTATTTTCAACAAGATGGAGCGCCACCTCACAATTCTCAAGTCGTAAGAGAACATCTGAATGACACCTTCCCAGAAAAGTGGATTGGCACTTATGGACCTATTCAGTGGCCTGCGAGGTACATTCTTAAGTTGTCATATTTTTTCATAATGTATTTTTTTTCATATTCTAGATCACCAGATCTTACTCCGCTAGATTGTTTTCTCTGGGGAACAATAAAAAATCAGGTGTATAACACAGCATCAGCTACTCGTGAAGAACTGGAGTATAAAGTAAGGGTGGCATTCCAGAACATCACTGCGGAACAGCTAATCAATGTGGTGCGCGCAACAATTGAAAAAGTTGAACTTTGCCGTGATCAAGGAGGAGGTCATTTTGAAAATTTAGAACCTTAATGGACTAATTTGCGACTTTTAAATAATTCTTAAAACGACTGTGAAGTCATAAGCCTCAAAGTCGTATTTTTCCCATGTTACTTGATCAAGAATGAAGCGATTTACACGATCCATGACATTCTAGATCGAAACATAAAAATTGGAATAAAAATGACTTTATTTGTCAAATATTGACAAGGGAGGTGTTGTTGGATTTAGAATGTCATTCTCGATCGAAATAAGTAAACATATATAGGATGTCCCATTTAAAAATCGAAAGTTGGAGTCATACATGTAAATTGAACTATTCTATAATATCTTCAATAATAAAAAAGTTATAGGGGTGAGCCACCTTGGAGAATCACCCGGTATACCTACAACATGATTTCAGTAGGTCTTACATAAATTTAAAAAATTTAACATATTATTGATCTACAATACTGTAAATCACTCAAATTATTGGCAGAATAACATCAAGACATTGCAAAATAATAATTCTTTTCCACAGATCTCCCACAGCACCTTTTTTTACCGGCTTTTATTTAACTTCACATTTATATGTATAGTTATTTTAATCCCAATTGGAACGGCAATAAAAATAAGAGCACTACCAGGAGTGTTCATATGCACTGCCCGGCAAATGGGAAATTTATATACTACCAGTGTTTTTACTTTCAAAGCGTTCCTGGTACAATCATAAAAAAGTTCTGGCGCATGTCCATGGTGGCCCAGATTATTAGTAAAGGCGCTATCAAATATATTTGAGGAATAGAAGCTCGGCTAGATTGGACATCTGTTATCTGAAGCCGCATGATTTACGCAGTTCACAATATTTCTTAATCAGTGCCGTGTGTTGGCGAGGTTAGGAATTATCCATTGAAAATAATTTTATCAATATTGCAATGTAGCATGTGTCTACTTTTACATGGGGTGATCAATTGCTATGATTGTAAAAATAAGTATCTGAGAAAATACCACTGAAAAACAATATACCGACGCCTATGACAAGGCGGCAACTGCAAGAGAATTCCTTCCCGAAACTTTTTATGTCGGTCCAATTGGGATTAGAAATACTATATATGTATGTTCAGTTTAAATCTTGCAAGTGAATTTTGACCCACTTCTGGTTGTCTGATCAACGTGAAATTTGGCAGGTGTTCATAATAAAATCAAAATGGCGGCTCTAATATGGCAGACGAGTTTTGTGATTATGGTTCGATTCTATTCAAAATTGGTATGGGGGGCAGCGATCACGAATTTTTTGTCAAAATTCATGAATTCAAGATGGCGGCTTCAATATGGCGACGAGTTTTGTAATTATACCCCGATTCCAATAAAAATTGGTATGTGGGGGTGTTTGGGGTTGGATATCATGATTTTTGTCAAAATTCATGAATTCAAGATGGCGGCTCCCAGATGGCGACGTGATTTGTTATTATGGCCCGATTCCATTCAAAATTGGTATGTTGGGTTTTTTGGGGTCGTAGATTTTCAATATTTGTCAGAATTCAATAAAAATTATAAAATAATTTAAGACAAGCTTTTATACAAATGCACTAAGAAAAAAAATATTTGGCCTAGGTTATTCTCTGTGTTGAGTCTGCTACTCACAGAATAACCAGGTCTAACAATTAAATAAATTATTTTATTTTTTTTAGTGCCTTTGTATAAAAGCTTGTCTTAATTATTTTTTTGATAATTTTTTTCAGCTCATTCCACACTAGTGGTAGTTTATTAGGTTCTAGTTTTAGAGATAGGTCAGAGTACAGCCTCTTTCTCTGTCTGGCAGAAAGAGATCTGAACATTTTATTCAGGAATACGTAATTGGACTTTCATTGTGAATAATAAACGTATTATAATAATTGCAATTTCGGTAGAACGATTATTGAACAAGGACCAACTAGCCATTTTTCAACTTCCTATTTAAACTGTAAACAATTCGGGTAGGTAGCAAAAAATTAACGGAAATGGTGTAATTTTCTAGAGAATTAGATCATTGTACAGAAAGTTCAAGTACATTCAGAGTTTTTGTACAATTCAAAGGCATGCATCAACACTGTAATTGAGGGTAATATAATGCATTGAACCTACGCCAGTGTCCATCCTACACACGAAATCGTGAGGCAGCCGATTGGTACTGGCACTGTTGTCGGTTTAACTGTATTTCCTTTAATATCACTACATTCATGCGGCTTCCACAGCGTTGCGTTGAGAGACATTCAAAATTCCCTCTGGAGCACACATATCATTTCAGCTACATAAAACCCATCCAGTGAATCACGTGTTCCTTTTCCAAAAGAAAATCTACCTATCAGTGATTTTTTATCAAATCAGGATTATATAGGCCGAAAGCAAGCACGCGATCTATTCAATTATTTGAAATACGAGTATAGTGTTTCAATTATCTATTATTCTAAATAACCTAATCTTACCAGTAGTAACTATTTTGGTTGCGAATGGAAATTCGTAAGATAATATGCATGGACTCACCTGAAACAAAAAAAAAAACGTTAGAATATTTATTCACACACACATTCTAAATATTATATATCCGCAATAATTTTATCAAAATATTATAGGGGGGAAAATATTCACATTATTTTCATGTGTCACGGTTGCCTATGTCTGCATAAGATGATTTTTTATGAATTCGTTCAACTGCTTTTTTTCAATCAATAAGAACATGCTGAAGTGATTTGTAGATAAATCCGATTGTAAATTCCTCACAATACACAACAACCCGTGGGTAAAGGAAACAAATTAACGAACTTTTTCTTGGATAAATCAATTTAGAAGTCAAACGTATCACAATCGATTAGAAAAAATAGGTTAAGATTTGATAAATCATACCGATTCCACAAACTCATTGGAAACAAAAAATAAACACATAAAACATTTTTTGATGACATCAAAACAAATCTGGAATGAGAGCAACGAAAGCAGACACAAACAATACCACGAATATCCTTGATGAAAAAGAATATTGAATCTTTCGTATTTTGAAATTCGACCCTGATAATTAGTGGTTGGATTTTCACAGAGCCGGATTAAGAGGGGGGCAAACGGGGCTGCAGCCTCGGGGCCTCCACAAGAGAGGGGCCTCCACAATATAAATTTTTAGGTAACATTTCCTAACAAATACCGAAGGATATGCAAAGTTATATATGAAAAATCTGACAACGAAAGAGCAGTTCTCCCACTTTTTCCTCTCATTTTTCGTTTTAAACATTCAAAAACATGTTTCGTATTCTTGTCAAAATCCATGGTTAATATTAATCTTCGATCTGATGAATCATGTGTATATGCGAAAAACAATCACCAAGTAAAACATCATACTATTATACAAAATATTATATCGTATCGAAATTAGCTGTAAAAACAAGAACAATTGAATTAAAAAAAATATACATTTTTTTTTATTAAATGAAGGATTTTCTGTCGATGTATTCTTCGAATGACACAAGCGATCTAGATACACAATGAAATTCAATAATCATAAGCAAAAGAAAATAATATTTCAATTTATGAATATGATTGCATCAAATTATTTATAAGAGCCCTGTGCGCATTCCATAATAGAACAAAAGTTCAAATTCTGTTGACTATTTTTCTGCCGATTCTACAAACACTTTGCCCGTCTATACCTGTTTTTCCTATTTATTGGCGTTGACAAGTGTCCGCTGAGTGGCGCGCTTGCAACAGAGAAATCCCTGAAATCTGAAAGTGTGAGTCCAAGAGAAGGATAACATTCCTCAACAAATGTAAATCCTTCTGAAAAAAGACTATCAAAAAGACCAATCTAAGATGTTCTACTATCAAATTCTTGAAAACCAAAATTTCAGAGCTACATTCTCAAACATTGAAATTACAGTGATTATTTTTTGACATTGCTAGAAACCAATTATTTTTTTATGTTACGATCATAAACACATTTCCTTGCAAAATTGTATAATGTGCTAAACCGGTTTTGATTCATTTCACACTTTTCATGCTAATTGATGACAGACGTCAAATTAAAAATATAGGTATTTTGTTTTTATTGTCTGACAACCTATATTTTTAATTTGACGTCTGTCATCAATTAGCATGAAAAGTGTGAAATGAATCGAAACCGGTTTAGTACATTATATAATTTTGCAAGGAAATGTGTTTATGATCGTAACATAAAAAATAATCTAAAGAATACTACACGAGAGTTCGATATAGTAGAAAATAATTATCTAGATTTCTTTCTCAAACTTGTTGGCAATAGCCACTCGAGCCAGTTGGTCTCTCTTGTCTATTGCCTGGCAACAAGTTTTCGAAAATCTGTCGAATTATTTTCACTCTCTTGTGATATTACAACTGAGAATGTGATGATGTCAAATTGCACTGGAAAGCGCTCATTTTCCAAAATGAAAAAATTAGGCCAATTACGATGAGACAAAACCGCCTATCAAAGTTATCGCCTCTTAGCATTGAGAATGATTTTCTCCGGATGCTGGATTTGACCGAAATCATCAATGATTTTTCGTCGAAAAAAGCTCGCAAGAATCCATTCGTTTACGCTGTAATTTAATTTATTTCTTGTATTTTATTATACCTATATATGCTCGTGTCGAAATAATTTGATTTGTACCGCAATAAATAAAATAAAAACTTGTTTGAAAAATAAAAAGGAGTGGACCTTTGTTGCCCCAGGGCCTCCACACATTTTAATCCGGCCTGGATTTTCAATTTATCAATCACATTTTCCATTGAACAATTATGGAAAGGGCTATGGACTAAGAGCTAGCGACCGACACCCAACTCGAATTCTCATTTTCCAGTATTCTTGTGTGATTGGGAATGACATGGTAGAAGATAATGATGAAGTAAAATCCGAAAAATCATTCAAATTTGAATTTGCATATGAAATCACTGTGGGGAGTAATCAGATGATTTTTTTTCCCTCATAATAATGATAATTTCAGTTAATATGCTTGAAGACAGCATATGAAACCCACTTGCCTAAATATTTGACAAACTATATCATAATGTTTGTTGTGTTATCAAACCTAAATTGAAAAAAAATGCTAATTAGTCTAGAGGACCCGATAAAAAATCGCACCTTCTAATCATCTCCAAAGATCCAACTTCCCAACCAAAATGTTCTCGTTCTCCCCCGAACATATACTTTCTACTTTTCGCCTATGTATGAACATGATGAGGTAGATCGTGTATAAGTAAAAAATACTGTAAAATAATTATCATTTCCTTTTTTCCAAATACAGGAAAGGAATGTTCTCCAATTTTCGGTGATCCAAATAAGTATGCATTCCATGAAATACTTTTCATTTAATAACCAGAGAATTGGAATCATTCAAAAAAATCTAAAAAAAAAATGTTTAAAGACAAGCTTTTGGAAAGGGAAACATTCTCCATTGAATATTGATTTTATGAACATCCTGTTCATATTTTCAACGACAAGCTTTTATTATACAAATGCACTAAAAGAGGAAAAAATAATTTCTTTCATTGTTTGATCTAGGTTATTCTGTGAGTAACAGATTCAAAAGCTTGCCAAAAGAATCATAATCTCCGACCCCGAAAACACCTAGACACCAATTTTGAATGGAATTTTGTTTTTTTTCCTAACAAAAATTTCATAATGCATTGTCACCGGAACTATGTACACCTGCCAAATTTCAAATCAATCGGACGATTAGAAGTAGGGTTAAATTAAACTTGCAAGATTTGATTACAGACAGACACACAGACATACAGACATACAGACATACAGACAGCGGGGCAGGTGAAACTAAATAAAAGCTTGTAATATCACGAACATTCTTATATGATTAGCATTGTGTCACAAACAAATGGAAATTGGACTAAATGCGTACCGAGAATATAATTGAAATTATTTGTCACTGAGTCAAGAGCTGAATCAACTGAGCACCTAACAATTATTCCGTTGTTTAAAAAAGTTTGCAGAGCGGAAGCTTCTCCTTCAAACATTGAGACACATATAAGCTATCGGCATAAAAATATCATATTATCATATGAATGAAACTCTAAACGGATTTATGTTTATATGGCACTGGGATTTCTGATTTCTGTGGAGCTTGAAATATATTTTCAATAAAAATCTACATGATATGTAAAACTCAATTGTTCTGTAGGAAATAACCTGAAAGAGATAAAAAGCCACGCCCACTCCCAGATGGATATTATATTTTTTCATCACATCATTGCAATAATTGGATAACTAAATTTAAGTTGTGAGACAATGAAATATAATTAAAAAGTTATCCGTAATTTTAATTTTGATAATTATATCACCCGCAAGTTTTCAAGTCCGTGTCACTCTCAAACATGGAAATAATGATTAAAAATAGACATCTCAAAAGTTCAGGACCGACCCATCTTTCAATGACAAATAACACAGTCCCACTACCTAATCATCCAATTGTTCGTTAAAAGACAAAACAGATGGTACATAGAAGCCCGTACACAAGATACAAGAAGTGAACTATGAAAAAAAATCATCTGCAAAATCTCACCAGCCGCACCACAGACTTCTTAGAAATGTTTATGGTCCGTTTCAAAACAGATTCAGTAAATGGAACAGTCCACATTTTTATGATCGGGGTTGTCGCCCTTATGGGTTACCAAATCTACCGTAAATGGGACATTCTGA
This sequence comes from Gonioctena quinquepunctata, assembly GCA_018342105.1. Lineage (NCBI taxonomy): Eukaryota > Metazoa > Arthropoda > Insecta > Coleoptera > Chrysomelidae > Gonioctena > Gonioctena quinquepunctata. Next base: position 68,676 of record JAFIRS010000525.1, read on the forward strand.
TCTAAAAATAGCTTCAACAAATGCCTAACAGCCTTATTTCAAGCGCAATTTTATCAAATGAACCTCGAAGTTTAAGACTTAAAAATAACTGGAATTTTCGTATTATTCAAAGAATAATCACTTATAGCACTAGTGTTTTTCTGTATTGAAAGACTGGGTATAATCTTCTCAAAATATCCCGTGACTAAGAATAAATTTCAGGAATATTAAAGCACGTGAGAAAATCGATAAGAAAATTACTCAACAATATCGTGGATGAAATAAAAAACTCAAACTAGAATAAAAATTATGAAGAAGGCCATAATCTTTTTCATTTCTGTTAAATTCTGGTCATAATAGTCCAATCCCAATATATCGTTTTCGGAATATTTTATTCCACTAAAGATGCATACTGAAACTGAAAATCTGGTTAGCATTTTTTTTATTCATTCATTTTATTCAACTTTTCGGTAAAATTGGTAATATATTTTTATGTACAAAATTTGTTTTTTGGATACACACCCCAAGCAGCATTATAGTGAGGGAAACTGATACTGCCACTTCGACTCGGTGGTTATCACGTAATCACCACTAAATCTACCCCTATACAGTGAGAATAACTATAATTTTATATGCGTATGGTTGTAGTCACGTAATTCCCATCTATGGTAGCCACTCCACAGTTCTATAACTTATTAGTGTCATTTGAGGTGTCTGAAACATTATGGCCACTGAGCAAATCACTTTAAAGGTTTTCAAACTTAAAAGTGGAAAATAACCGTTGCGGTAATCATTCTGTACCACTTGAATATCACTTCGAAGTCATAGTCAGTTTCAAGAGAGTAAGATAGTTTCGGTGACGTTTTAGTAACTTCATTAAAACCTTCAATATGGCAGGCACTTGATTCTGATATGTGGTGATGGTTGCCACGTTCTACAAATTACAATAACCTTCAAAATTCACCATTGATGACAAAAGCTAACCTAAGTTTTCTCAAATTATTTTATTGTGGATTACAAAAAGTTTGTTTAACCTGTTACGTGATACATGAATGATTTTATTCAATATGAAATGGATTATGCGTTTTCAATAGACAATTTTCCTTGATTTTGAAGTGACCGTGGAATAGTCCGTGCGATGACGAAAACTAACCTAAGTTTACAAAAAGTTCGTTTTATCTGTTATGTAAAATGTGAATGATATTCATTCAATATGAAATGGGTTACAGTCTCAGTTATACATCCATACTGTAAACTTCGTGAAGAGTGAAAAGTGTGCAATTGGTGTCGAATTGAGAGTTTCATAAGAGAGGAGGCAGGTGCGTTACTAACAATATCCTTTGTGAGAATCACCTATCTAATCCTTAGTTAGTTATAAAAATAAATAATTGATTAATTCGAAGCAAAGATGAGTGACTCGGGGAAGACCCCAGAAAAAAAAATAAGTTTAGAGAATGAAAATGGGGATTCGAATTCGGTAGATAGTACGGATGCAGAAGTAAATAGGATAATGAGTAACAATAAAGCAATACATGGGAATAACGATATAATTAATATAGATAATAACCTTGAAAGTACAAAAAATGGAAAACAAACGGAAAAAGATGAAACAATATACTATAAAAACGGAGCTAGGGCACCTTTTTTGGTGGTCATAGAACCAACTGATAAATCTGAGAATAGTATGGGGAGATTCAATGAATTAAAAATAGCAAAGGAAGTATTTGATTTGAATTTAAATAATATATTAAGTATTAAAAAAAAGGGGAATAATAAAATAGGAGTTTTGTTCAATGATAGGGAAACAGCCAACAGGTTTGTGGATAATCAAAAATTATTAGAAAAGGGATATAAAATATATATACCTATTAATCAAGTAGTATGTAAAGGAATTATAAAATATGTAAATCAGATTTTCGGAAGAAGAGATAAAAAAATGATAACAAGTAATTTAAAAATAAGGGAGGTGAGAAGGTTGAACGGAAAAAAAAAAGATGCAAATGGAGATATCGTATTTGCACCTACGGGAACAATTTTGATAACGTTTGAAGGAGTCAAAATACCTAGGTTAATTGATTTATGTTATATGACGCATTTGGTAACTCCATATGTTCCACCGGTGAATCAATGTTTTGAATGCCTATTATTTGGACATGTTAAAAAATGGTGTAGGGGAAAAAAAATGCATTAGTTGTGGGGAACAGCACGAAACGCAGGAAGAGTATGAAATATGTAAAACAATTAAATGTTATCATTGTAAGAGCTCAACACATAAATCCAATGACCGAATTTGTAAAGAGTATCTGAGGCAGAAAAACATAAGAGAAAGGATGGCTTTTGATAATGTGAGTTTCTATGAAGCAAGTTTAAACTTTCCTAAAGAGGAGAGGATTATATTGGGGAGGAGATTTCCATGAATTAAGAGTTAAAAAAAAGAACATTTAGTAATGTAGTGAAAGAATCACAAACAAAGGAAAAAATAAAGAGTAGGAGAGGACAGGGGTATGATAAAATAGGGCATAATGAGGCCCTATTACAGCCAAATGGGAGAATGTATCAAAGTAAGACAGGAGCTGGTATTAACAGGGAGCGAGGATATAATAGTAGTACATCGGAAGAAACAGAGGGATATAGAACAGTAAGACCTAAAATTGGAGAGCAAAGTTGCTCAAAAGATATTTGTGAGGTAGAAAATAAGATAAGGGACTTTTGTTCCAATTTTGCAGACACTTCAAATTATATGAAAATTAAAATTATAGATATTTTTGAAACAATGATAGGTTTAGATAGAATTAGGGACTATGACTCAACAGAGGAGTGGTAGTTTGAAGTTGACAGAATTAAAAATTTTACAATGGAACATTAGAAGTATCAAAAGTAATCGGATAATTTGATCAAGTTAATTGAAGAACAAAACCGGATGTTGTAATTATTGTAAGGGAAGATAGAGAAGATGGATTTGGGGGAATAGCCACACTTATAAGGTATAATATTATAAATGAGACTTGGTTGAGAAAAGATGTACATTTTAATATAAAATATTATAAGATTGTAAGGGAAGATAGAGAAGATGGATTTGGGGGAATAGCCACACTTATAAGGTATAATATTAAATATAACAGCATTAATATAGAGGAAAAATTATTGGATAAAAAATGTCAAATAATCATTATTAAAATAAATGGAGTTAATATAATTAATATGTATAATCCGCCAAACAATTTATTACCAGTAGAGAAAATAGAAAAAATAATAGAGAAATTAAATGGGGAAATAATATGGATGGGAGACCTAAATGCTCACAATCCTATGTGGGAGTAGTACGGGAGAAAATAGAAACGGGAAAAATTTGAAAAATATTTTAGATAGTAAAAATTAGTTATAATGAATGATGGGACGCCAACAAGATTCAATACTCAAATGAGAATCCAGGCATTCTAGATCTAACAATAGTTACTAGTGAATTAGGTTTAAATGTAACTGGGAGGTAATGGAAGACTGTGGAAATAGTGATCACTTTCCAACGATATGTAGAGTGAATAATACAGAAATAAAAATTATAAATAAGAACGAGAACAAAAAGAATATATAGAAAGGCGGAATGGAATGTATATTACAATTATATTAACAATAATATAAAAAGAAGAGGATGATTATGAATATGATGATATAATAAAAATAATGAATGAGGGTGCGTGTAAATTTCAATACCAAGAAACAAAACATGTAAAAAAAAAGAACCTAGGAACCCATGGTGGGATGAAGAATGTGAGCAAAAGGTTAAAGAACGAAAAATGGAAATAAGGATTTTTAAAATAACACGAATTTAGAGAATTATATTCATGCAAAAAAATTATAGCACAAACGAGAAAATATTAAGGAGAAAAAAGAAGATAGGTTTTCAATATTTTGTTCCACTCTTAACAGAGAGGCTAATATTTCATATGTATGGGGAATCATGAAAATTTTCGGATAGGAATAATATACGAGCAGAAAATAAATTCAGATATAAATATTGCAAAAAAATATGGATAGAATGTCAATTTGTGATATAGATCCAGAATTCAGGATAATAAGTAATAATGAAGATATCATGGAGTTTCATAGGAGGAATTTGAAATGGTTTTACACAATGTGGACAAAAAAAACAACACCTGGAATAGATGAAATAACGTATAGCATGTTTGCCCATCTTCCAGATACAGCAATACAGATATTGTTAGATATATATAAAAAATTTTAAATGGGGAGAATTACCCAGGGAATGGAAGGAATATATTATTTTAGGTTTTAAAAGAAATAAAAACCCGGAAGATCATATGAACTATCGACCGATTGCGTTAGCATGCTGTGGATTAAAATCTTAGAAAAAATGATTAAAAATAGGGTAGATTGGGAAATTGAAAACAGAAAAATCTTGTCAAATTATCAAATGGGTTTTAGGAAAGGAAAAGGAACATTAGATTGTGTAGCTTTTTAGTAACCAATGTTCAAATGGCTTTTAGCGATAATCAAATGGTGGTTGCAGTATTTTTAGACATAAAGTCAGCATATGATAATGTAAATATCAATAAATTATATGGATACTTGGTAGAATATGGTGTGGAAAGGAACATGGTTAACGTAATTTTAAAATTTTAAATAACAGGCAAAATTACATAAAGGATGAAGAGGAAATATGTCATGGACCGGGAGTAACAACCAAAGGGTTGGTACAGGATCTCCCTTGAGCCCAATTCTTTTTAACATATATTTAAGATCTTTATTTGATATAGCAACAGAGGATATAGATATGATTTCATATGCGGATGATATTTTAGTGTTCAAAGGGGAAAATATTGGAGATATGACGGAAAAAATTAATAAAAATTTGAGATTGATCAATAAATGGATGGAAGAACATGGTTTTGAGTTATCCATAAAAAAATGTGAAACCATCTGGTTTAAAAAGGGAAAGGAACTGAATAATAAGGGGATAATTAAGATAGGAAATAATCAAATTGAGGGGAAAAAAAAAGTAAATTACTTGGGAGTGATGATTACCCCAAATTTGAGTTGGGACTTACATATAAGTAACATAACAAATAGAGCAAATAAAGGAATGAATGTTATAAAGTGTTTATCTAGAGAGTGTGGTGTAGAGCAGATCCCAAAAGCATGTTAATGATTTATAATGGGATAATAAAAGCACATCTGGAATATGGGACCATTTTAATAAAACCATCTCCTATGAAAAACATAAATAAAATTAATAAAGTACAATATCAAGCTCTAAGGATAATTTCTGGATGTATGAGATCCACTCCGATTAATGCATTGTTGGCTGAAACGGGAGAAATTGATCTTGAGTATAGAAGAAAGATATTAGCTATTAAATTCATAATTAAAAGAATAGACGATAATAATTCACCGATTATAAAAGTAATAGAAAGTTTAAGACAAACAGTTAAAACAGGGAAGGGATATGGCAAAAATAATAATAAGCCTTATTTAGTAGAAGCGTTAGAATATGTTATATCAAGATGTGTTGAGTCCTTTTTGTAGTTTTGAATATCAAGTGTATATTCATCAACCTAAGGTAATAGATTTAAAGTTGGAAAAGAAGGATTTGGGAAATAAAATAAAATTTCAAAGTGTAATAGAGAAATATATAAATGAGTATAATTTAGTATACACAGATGGGTCAAAAAAAGATGGGAAAGTGGGGTTTGCAGTAATGATGAACAATGGGGAATATTCATTCATGTCAAGGTTACATGATATTACAAATATATGTGATGCAGAAATGATAGCGATACATAAAGGAATGACAGTATGTCTAGAGAAAAATTTGGAAAAAAATTTAATATTAACAGATTCAAAAAGCGCTTTAGATAAAATAAGGGGAAATAAAAGGGAAGCCAACAGTGATTACATAACTCTTAAAATTAAACAAATGAGTTACTTAGCAGAAATGAATGGGATTGTTTTTGAATTTGCCTGGATACCAGGACATTCTAACATAGTGGGAAACGAACAAGTTGATATATTAGCAAAAACTGGGACAACATTGGGGGTACCCATGGACATTAAAGTGGACAAAAATTCGATTATACCTATAGTAAAAAGTAAAATATTAGGGGAATATTATAAAAAATGGGAAAAAGATATACAAAATAAAGGAAAGACTTATGGGAAAATACATGAAACTTATCCAATTGAAACATGGTATAAAAGATATGCCTTTATGGATAGAAGACACATCACCACGGTTATTAGAATGAAAACAGGACATTGTTTAAATAATCAACATTTATTCCGAATAGGCATGAAAGAAAATCCAAACTGTGAGTGTGGTAGGGAAGAAACTCTAGAACACATACTTTTGAATGTCCCATCAATCAGATACCCTCAGTTTGATTTATATAGGGAAATAATTAATAAAGGTGTCCCAGCTCCGTTCAATTTACCGGTTATATTGAGACATAATAGTACGAGAATTAGTAATGTAATAATGAAATTCTTGAACTATAATAAAATAAAATTATAATAATAATAGATAGTTAGAAAAAAAAAAAAAATTGTAGAAAATATATATACGAAAGTGTAGAAATAATGTAAAACAAAAAAATAAGAATAATGGGAAAGGAAAATGAATTAAAATGGAAAAAAAAACAATAATTAAAAAAAAAAAATAATAAAAAAAAAAATTCAAAATATAAGGCCAATAAAATATACATGAATATGTGATATATGTAAATATATAGTAATTTGGGGAAAAAAAAGAAAAAAAAAAAAAAAAAAAACTTATGAAAAAAAAAAAAATAATAAAAAAAATATATTTTTTTTTTTGCCAATCCCTACTGTATTTCTATCCTATCCTGGGTGCTTGTTGTCCGAGGCAGTTTTAGGGTGTGAAATGCTTCGCTGCTGCCCCGAAGCGAGAAGAGTTGTATATCCTTTGTTGTGAACTTTGTATAACTAACCTTTTAGCACAAAAACATATATGAGAAAGAAGAAATAAAAAAAAAAAAAAAACGAGAGTAGAAAAGTGGAAGATACAAGGGCTACGAAATGATGGAAATCAGACCAAGTAGTAGCCCCACGAGATGACCTGGCTGAATGCACCAATAGGGAGCAAGGGCCATAAAATCAGGAAGAAGAAGAAATGATGGAAATCAAACAATTATTATCAATTCTGTTATGGATAAATGCTAATATTGATACTTGCTAAAGGGTTTTTTCAATTAAATTTTTCTTGATTTTGTATAAAAAAGTTAATTTAAATAGATTGGATCTCTGACTTGTACTCCTGCTTAATATTTATACTTTAATTGTCAATTCTGTTTGCATAAATGCCATCATTTTAATTACTTGTTAATTGATAATTGTTACTTGATACTTGATAATTGTTGATTGGAGCAGCATAAATCCAGTTTACTTGCTACATGTCCTTTTTTTACAATTAATGAACATGTACCCCCAATTTCGAGGTTAGAACTTTGAAGTGGCAGGTTATAATAGCTCGACGTGTTCGCGTCTTTTGAAGGTATACATCCCATTGTAATTTTTAGGTTATAACTTTGAAGTGGTGAGTCATGGGCCTGCGACGTGGGTGCCACTTTCCAGTGGTGGAAAAAATAATAATTTAGTTCCACTAAGCACTTTATGATGGGAGGAGCTTTATAGTGGTATATTTACACTTTACACAGTAATATGCTGGGTTGCCATTATAAGAGAAATTATCGAAATATTCAATAAATATTGTCATCAGCACTGCATCAAATGTAGTAATTTGTTACGTAAGTATTTGTTTCAACTAACCAAGATTGATAAAACAATGTTTGAGGGATTCAAGTACATAATTTCAGAGGCGAGTTATTTCTAAAATTATGATGTTTTCCTTAAATAAAGTGTATTAAGATGGCGCGTGCTCACAATCGAGCTACAACATCTATATTTCACATAAAACTTTCAATCGTTTTAATTTTATGCCGATCAGAAGTATCCAAATTCAATATACTTACTAACGCGTTTGTATGTTATATATTTTTATAGTTGATCGAGTGTTAGAAATGAATCAGGCAACATGGAAGAATGAGAAACATTTATCACAAAAATATGTTGCTAAACAGAGATCGAGCTACATATTATTTACACAAACGCAGTCAGTTGTTTAAGGTGTCTAGTGTCGGCCACTACATATCCACGTTTTTGCCAGGTGACCACAAGGTGGTTGGAATGTGGCTATCTGAGATCCAGGAACGTAGATCGGAACGTAGCAGCCACCAAAAAAGTGTTCCCCATTTTGGTAGCCGCCACGGGATTGAACCGTGTATGTTACGTGGCTGTGGTTGTGGTCAAACACTTCAAAGTTTTCCAGAATCGTGGCCGCTACGTTCCGTCCACTTGAAATGCTACTTGGGACTGATGACATACTGATCTCATGATTTAGGGCATTTTATTTTTTGGAGAAATTTTGATACAATGAATTTAAAAAAGATAGTCAATTCCAAAAGTATCCAAAGTTTCAATATAGATAATTGGTTTCTGAACCTAGCCCAACTTTATGCACGATTATTTCGCTGCTAATTATATTTAGACTACTATATTTCAATAAACTTTTACATCTCGTATAATTGTATGAATTTCCAAACCAAACAGGAGAAAATAATATTATTACGAAACAGGGGTTCGTTTATTGAATTACTCCGTTAATTTTAATGTCCGTTTATTCCACTACAAACACAACACGCTAATACACTCTGAACGCGGCCTTCCATACACTCTGAAGGCGGCCTTCCATACCAGAGTACTTCAAAACTAGCCGCCGCTTTTTCAAGGTCATGCCGCTATTTGTTGGTTCAAGTTTTACTTTTAGCGTCAAGTTGTTAACCATCTTTGTTTGTGGCAACTGGCAAGTAAAACACAATGGAAAAAATTAAATTTTCTGTTAATGAGCATCCTGTAACTTTAACCTGAACACTAAGAATTAATTGACAGTTGACATAGAACGCCGCGTATGTTCTGCTCTATGGAAATGGTTATTTGGATATAGCAGCACTTCTTTCAAAAAAAGTTGACGCTAAAAGCTGGTATGGAAGGCCGCCTTGACAATGCAATATTCGATCTCACTGCAATAAATAAAATTCTCTTTGACTTCACTAATATGAATTACTTTGTACTCTGCACAATAATCATTGATTCGCACGACTTATATATCTTTGTTCTTGCCTTCCCAAATCTTCTTGAAAACATCAGGATCATTCGATGAGGTCATCGGTTGTTTTCCGCATAAACAACGTCTCGCTTATAGCAAACAACGTCTCGCTTATAGCAAACAACGTCTCGCTTATAGCAAACAACGTCTCGCTTATAGCAAACAACGCAGGGGTGTACTACTCTCTAATATATATATATATATATATATACATTTCTTTCGCTATTTATTGAAATATAACAGTAATTTCTGTAAAATTCGATGAAACCTGTGATTTCTCATGGCTTAATGTTAAATTATGAAATTACAAATGCCAGTATCTTTTTACTGGTTCTCGGTAGCTCTTTAATTGGATCAATGTTTCATCATAATCTACTACTATGCCGAATTCCATTGAATTCAGCACATTAATTCCAAAACCGACAGCAAACCAGCAAAATGTTCAGGGTCCATGAACTTTCAAGGGAAATTTTCCAAAAAAATTACATAATTATAACCTCAAATACCAGTCGAAAAGCAACTCGTAGAATCGGTCTCCAATGTGTTAGGAAGTAGAGACGACAGCTATTAAGGCAAATTTACTTATTTATGCCTTTGACCTATTGGGAGAAATGTCTTGATATCCCAAATTTAGACTTCTGAATTACCTCCATGGTTTTCCCCATATTAGTAAATATAACGGTTAAATTTACCCATCATGTTTAATGGGAACATTAAATGTCAGTTTTTAAATCAACTTGAACATCAAATGTCAGTTTTTGGATCAACTTCAAAAAATTTCCAGTGTCGTTTCGTTAAAGTAACCAGCCAATTGGAAAATTTCCGGAAATGTTTCTCGTTGTCATGGTAACAGTTTGAAGTAGCTTCAGAAGTTTAGTTTATGAAACGTTTATTCAATTCGAGCTTTTGGAATCATATTTTTGATATTCCGTCAAGTATAAGCAAGCCACGAGTGCAAAAAACTTTCTCGAAAAGGGTTTTATTTCACGTTCGAAATGATTTCCATGAAATTACGGAATGATTTCTTTTTTCTTTCCGTGAGTCGAGTATTATTCGATTGATTCCTGAATTCCAAACAGCGTTTTATAGGCAATAAAGTCCTTAGCAACCATAAAACTCTCAATGAACATCGGCAATAGATAAATCACAATTGCTTCCTTTTCTCGAGTATTCCGTTAGGGGTTGACATTCGGGAAATTTCTTTTCTGCAAGCCTGAAACCTTCAAACACGCTTGATGAGCATCTTCCAGTTCACTTATCCCAAATCAATGGATGAGGATTACTTCTCATGAGTAGTGAAATAAGACATTCTGATTTTCCGCGTTCCGGTTTAGAGCTTCCCGGTTTCTTTTTGCAATGGAAATGATCGATGGCCAATCATACGAGTCTGAAGCCGATACGCTATGAGGGGAAAATCCCACTAAATCTGATTCTGACCCGAAGGGTTCATATTTTGTAACGGCCGGATGAAATGATATTTTGTAGCAGTTGAAATAATAACCGAAAAGTGAATTACCACGTAACACTAATTCCATCGACTGCATTTCGAATTCGTAGGCCTGGAGCAATATAACCAATTCAAAGAGTGAAAAAAATCAGTAACGATTGACAGATATAAAAAGAACTTTCACATATCGAGTGCAGACACGTGAAATCAATTGGATCTCTGTATTCAAAATTCCACAAAAGAATGTTTCAATCGACAGTATAATTCATCCAAATGTATTTTGACATCGTTGACTAAAATCCCTTTTGGCAAATGTACGGATCACGCGCCATATTTAATTCAGATTGAAACGATAATAGACACCGAGTTACATGCCATTTCTGATAAAGATATGGATATGTAATTGATGTGGTTGACAAGAAGAACACACCAATATTAGCACATAATATTGGATGAATACCGATTAACAATGACTGCTATAAAAAATTACAGCTATATTGGTTGAAAAAATCGACAACAATTTCAAAACACGATTCTATATTGTATATATCATTTATTGATCAAGTAACAATGCTTATATAAACAAATTCAAAACTCAGGATCAATATTGTCATTCCAATATAGGTTTGATATTGATTCGAAACGTTTAAAAAAATATCGATTTGTCAATCAACTTCGATAGCATACTGCTCTTATATCTATTAATTTTTTCTTGACAGCAATATTATTTTCACAATACATTATTGAAATTGACATTTTAATAGTTCTCTCATATCGCTTTTAGCGTGGAAAACTATATTTATTTCAACTCCGTAACATATTGATTGAAGAGCTTTCCTACAATTTGAAAAATCATATTTTTTACACTGAATAATATATTATGGGAAATATCGTTGGCATTGGTATTCTACACTTATATAAAAAAACATCTCTATTGATCTACAGATTGAAAGCAATACTGAATTTTCAACTTCGATGGCATATTGTTGGAAAAGCTCGACAGAACATTTAACAGTCAGACTATCTACGTTGGATAATATAGGTTTAACAATATTGTTTGCACATTGAACTAGAAATTACTATTGATTCCAATATTCGTTGTCGATCGACATTCCACCAATGTTTCCTAGACAATAATGAAGCATTAACTTCCACCACGATTTCCAAGTGACGTGCCAATTTCGGCGAATGTCCAGATTTTTTCTCGCCTACATTTTGCCGATTTTTCAGTTATATTGTAACCAATGTCTTTCTAATATATGTATCACTGAGGTCGGTGGGTCAATTTAGACAGAGTTCCAATATATTCATTTTATAGATGACAAGAAAACATAACATCCAAAATAAAAATATATTTGGAATAATTAATATCAGTACCGTGTTGAAAACTGGAACAAATATCATGATAATTATTTAGAACATTTGAAAGGAAAAATAAGTTACACGGAAAAAAAGGTTAAAAAAGTTAATTCAAGCAAATTTATTTGGTCACTCTTATTGGCTCGATCCGACTAAATAAAATTCATCCCAAAACACACACAGGTGAATTCGATTTGATGGAATCATTATATTGCGGTGACAAAATGGATTTCTCAATGCAATTCTAACAATTCTTTGATTTGAATATATGTTCATCTATTGAAACAATCTCCAAGTCATATTGAATAAAAATTTTCAACACAAATATAATATTTATTCGAATTAAACAACAGAAATAGATTAATTTAAATAGAATAATATTATATTGGTTGAATTAAATGCGCTTTGCCATCTAGCGTTTGCACATATGACCCTGTTTTAGATAATGTTATCGAATAACAAAGCCAACGTATCATTGTTGCGACGTGTGAATGTCTGGTGAAGGCTCTAATCATCGGTTGCCATATTTGTCAATTCAGTGGATCAACAAAATGGTTACTCATTTGGATATACATTTTTAGTGAAGAGATCAGCTTCTTATTTTGTTGAATTGACATTTAATTGAATTCATCAATTCGACATGAATATTTGTTTGAATGAATATTTTTGTTAAAGCAATCAGCAAATTTTGCAGACAACAAAATAATTACATGGTTGTAACAACATTTCTGCAAAAACGAGTTATGAATAGAATTGGTCGAATAAGGGTTCATGCAAATTAGTTTCAGTTGATTGAAACTTTTAATGTGAACCAAAACCAAGAAGTAATTTTACTCATTTTGAGATTTTATTTTTTGTTGTGCATATACGACATTTTTATGTTTGATTCAAATAAATTTCATTTGATTCAATAATTTGTTTTTTTCTGTGTGCGTGAATTATTTTTCCATATTCAGTGAGGCATTTTCCCAAAAATTATTATGTTTGTAAATTATTACTAATGCATAAATTGGCTACATTTTATAAATTATTTACTTAAGACACCGAATATGCCATAAATGCAGGATAAATATCGTACTCACTACATAGGCTTTCAATAAATTTATGTCGCTCATTTCATGCTTCCATGATCATCAAGAAGACCGGGAAATGGAAAACATTCCCATGGACATTCTCCTCTCCGCGAATAGATACTTTTTGAAGTGAAAACTTGGATTAATTTTCAAGAAAAGTTTGTCGATGTGAACGATTTTTCCTATATATAATTTCCAGGAAAAACTGAAGCAGACTTCAGAAATAAAAAAATGTAATCCGACGCGAATGTAAACGTAAAGAAAATAACTAATAAAAAACCTATTTAAAGACAAGCTTTTATTTAAGCCGTGTACTTAAACGTATAAAATAAGTTTAAGTCATCGCTGACATTATTTAATTATTTTTTATGAAGGTAGGTACCAATTAATTTGATTGGGCAGTGATTGGTTGGTGAGTAAGAACTTGTCGAAGTATTAATTCGCGCGACAAGCTTTCTGAAACCAAATAATTCAACAAGAGATAATTAAATCTTTGTCAGCGAAGATTCAAACTTATTTTATACGTTTTAGTACACGGCTTAAATAAAAGCTTGCCTTCAAAAAGGTTTTTCATTAGTTATTTTAATTTCTAGCTTTTTAGTTAGTTCGCCTTAATCTGTTTATTTCTAATAGAGCATCGTTATTACAAGGTATCTTCCCTGTAAGTTTTGAGCTGAAAGATATCATGATCTCCGACCCCAAAAACTCCCACATACCAATTTTGAATAGAATCTGACCATAATCACACAACTCGTCCCCATCTTAGCGCCATCTTGAATTTATAATTTTACAAAAAATAATTCCGACCGAAAATCACCACATACCAATTTTGAATCGAAATCGGACCATAATCACAAAACTCGTCCTCTATCTTGGGGACGCCAACTTGAATTAATGAATTTCGACAAAAAATTCCTAATATCCGACTCCGAAAACACCCGCATACCAATTTTTAATTGAATTGGACCATAATCACAAAACTCGTACCCCATCTTGGGGCCGCTATCTTAAATTGATGAATTTTGACAAAATTTCATAATCTCCGACCCCAAAAACCCCCCACAAACCAATTTTGAATCAAATAGGACCATAATTTTAAATCTCGTTCACCATCTTGAAACCGCCATTTCGTTTTATTCTCTAATAAAATGCATTGTCACCGTAATTATGAACACCTGCCAAATTTCAAATTAATCGGATGACTAGAAGTCGGTCAACATTCACTTGCAAGATTTGACCCAAACTAACAAACGAACGAACTAACAAGTGAAACTGAATGAAAGCTTCTTGTAATAACAAAAGCGATTGTAAATTTATTGTCGCAGGTAGAGCATTATTAATAAGATAGATGTATCTTACCAAGTTCACAGGGAATCTAAAGGAAGCCGTTTGACAAATGCTTCGTATTTCACCATCTCAAGTTTTATTCAAATTCCATATGTGCCATTCGGTCTGCGTGAAGAAACCGCTGAATGCACACAATGTGGTCTGGTAAATAGCTTTTGTTGATGAAAATCTCATCTCAAAATGGCATTGTGAATATTATTATTTCAGTTCAATGTAACTACATATCTCCACAACGCTTTTTGTTTCGATTTCTATAATGAATAACTTTTGTGGTGTTCTACCACAGAACACGAACACAATAATCGTGCATATCTCTCTAAGAAACATTCGGTATATTTCTCTCACATTTGGCGGTTTACAAAATTTACATTGAGTATTAAGTTTTCCTTCTTTCCATTTTACTGAATGTTAGAAACTGTTCACTGAATGCCAGAAACTGTTATACTAGAATCAACAACAAATGAGGAATTTTAATAAAGTTTTTCAATTGTCACAGACAACTCATTTGGTGACGAAATGCCGCGAAATTCAAAATACCCGACAGAGTAAGTCTGGTATTCATTTTCGATGAAATTCCGGGCAAGTTGTTCTATTTTCCATATATGGAATATCTATTTTCAGTTAAATAAAGTCATCTTCGACTCAAAATATAGGGTTCGTTCAAAATCATACTTATTATAATGTTGAATTGTGAAGAAATTCGGAAAGAGAAATAAATATGACTCCCCGTATAAAGTATATATATAGTAGACCCAATTGAGTGAAAACTATTCCCCCGTGAAAACCAGTCAATAATTTTGCTGACCCCTTATAGCATACATTACCGTAAACCACTAGAGATTATACTATCGGGTTTGAAGTAAAGATAATAGAATCTATTGGTAGAACAGTGGTGTCTGGGCAGAGGCAGCCATGTATGGTGAACAACTGCAAGAAAAATTGTGTGCAGTAGTCGAAAGTACCATCCACATATATAACTTATAGCTCACTCTTATGGTGGCCAGAAACAAATCAAAGACAGGCAAAAGCCAACCTTTGGAAAATCCAGAGGCTTGCCTGTCTCTGCATCACGGGTGCAATGAATAGCACTCCAACAGCTGCAATGGAAATCATCCTAAACCTCGAACCCCTTGACTTACATGTTATTGGAGGGGTCAGGATAAGTGCATACAGACTGAAACAAACAAAAAACTGAAGAATCTGAACAAGTGGACACACCAGAATCACTCAATCAATATCAACGAACTCGATATGATTTCAGACTACATGCAACCCCTATACTCATTCGAAAAACCATTCGAAACACGAATTGACGGATCCGGATGGGCCCCGAGTATAGAATCACAATCAACTGCGGACATAGTCTGGTATACAGACGGCTCAAAGACAGTTGAAGGAACGGGAGCAGGAATACATGGGGTAAGGCCAAGAAGGGACTACATAATACCACTTGGCAAATGCTCCACGATATTCAGAGCTGAAACACATGCTATTATGGTATGCATTCAGAAGAATCTAGAAAATGGTTATAGGAAAAAACACATCTACATTCTATCTGACAGTCAGAGTGCTATCAAAGCCCTCAACTCTACACAGATAAAGTCTAAACTGGTCTGGGACTGCCTCCAGAACCTCATCGAGCTGACAAAACACAACAAGGTCACCTTGATGTGGGTGCCAGGTCATAGAGGCATTGAAAGCAACGTAAAAGCGGACCAGCTAGCTAGACAAGCATCTGTAATGCTATTCACAGGGCCAGAACCTGTGCATGGGATCAGCAAAAACCGATGCAGGACCCTGATCGATGAGTGAATAAAAAGAAGACATTAACAATACTGGGATCAAACTGTCGGGCAAATACACAGCAAAGTCATGGTAGGGCACCCAAACCGGACCCTGACGGCTGACCTTCTGAACCTGAACAGAACGAAGGCATGAATAATAGTTGGTCTGCTGACTGGACACTGCGGCCTAAGAAAACACCTAAACACCATGGGAATACGCAGGGAAACCATGGAGTGTAGGCTATGTGATGAAGACATTATCTTCGACTGTGACGCCCTAAGTAGAAGGCGACACAGAACCTTTGGAGAGATCAACCCGGAAACAGGCATGAATCCGAAGAACCTCATTAACAGGCTACTAAACCTAATTAAAGGCACAAACCTGTTTGAATGAGGAACCACTGACGACAACCACAATAGACCCTAGCTGGTCGCAGCGTCAAGGGAAGCTAAATGCCAACCCTGTATCCGGCTCCTCAGTTTTCAACCAACCAACCATCCACATAAAATTTCTGGCTCATGCAAATCTGCTTTGTACAACAATGAAAGTGTTTAATACTAATCATTTATTATTTTATTTTATGGGCCACATAGTTTGAAATATTATATATGAAAAATCTTTCGACCCTCTAGAAAGTGGTGGTATCAAAAAACGGTTACAATATTTTTGCTTAGTTACAACAAAATATAATTATTAATAACTTTCGGACCGTTTCTTATTATCGCCCAATAGACCTACCAAAAAATGTTATTAGTGAAAATCCCTTATACATCATTTATTAATCTCCTTTTACAGATAGTTTACTGAAATTTGTTTTTAAGTTACATTGAAGTAAAAAAATAATTCTCCGCCTATGGTAGGCATTTTCGATCAAAGCGTAAATCCTATTATGTTTTATTAGGGGTGGATGATAAACCCCATCATCATCCAACTAAGAAGGATATATATTATACTATACACTGATTGATTTCCTGGACTTTTGCGGACACAGTTCAAAATTCCCTGACTTTTTAACAGTTTTTGAACTCCCTGACTGTTCCAGGATTTCCAGGTCTATTGGAACTGGGCCTCAACATATTTCTCCTGGGAAATGAGCTATTGCATATAACTGATAACATGAAAACTAATCATGAACATTCTATAGAAACTATTGATCTTTTAATTCAAGTAATTGGAAAGTTTCCCGCCATATGAAGTTAAAAAAAAGTTCGATGGAAGTTAGTCGCTGTAAATAATAAATGAATGAATACTAAATTTTCACAGACAAATCAGTATGTGAAACAAGGGACTTAAGAGTCTCTTCACAAAAATTCAATATAAATTGAAACAAGTGGTAGATCACAAGCGAAAAACAACTACTTTCCTGGCAAATACCACGCAGAACATTGAATGATATCCGCCTGAAAATGTATGCGAACTTCCATTGACAGTGAAAATTTATTGCAATGTTTCTTCCTGATAAACTTGATTATGTTCAATTTATGCCAGGTCCGCCTAACAATCCGAACACCGGTTTCAGGCTTCTGGCCCTCATCAGTACGGAGTAGTCACTAGTCAGAGATCCGAAGACCTGTAGGTACACCATCACCTGTAGGTACGCAGGAAAAAGTAACTTAACTGGTGGTACGTAGTGACAGAAAGAAACAATGTGAAGAGATTTGTTTCTAATATTACACTTCACATGTTTGGCTCTCTTGTTTTAAATCAGTATGTCATTCGCATCAATCATTTCGAAACGGGTTTCAATTTGAATATTAGACCCAGATAAATTAAATGGACGAACAAAATTCATTGGCAAAATTATACTCATATTAGGGTAGAAGGTCGAAATATTCAATAACTTCCAGTGTATTATACATCAACTGAATTTTTTTTATTCCTGTAATTCAACGAAATCGAGTTGAGGACAACTGATTGGATTATTTGTAACTCGATAGAAATCAACCGATATTGTCAGCAGATGTGACTTTCCAGCCAACAAACTGTATGCAAAATTTGAACACCGAGTGATATACTGTCTGATATACATATATATATATATATATATATATACATATATATATATATATATATATATATGTATATATATATATATATATAGTTTCATCACTGGTAATCAACCAATCTGAAAGCACCAAAATGCGTGTAAGAGAATTGGCGATGTTTTGAATTAGCCTTGATTGGCGCCATTTTAAATTTCTCCCATTGTCGAACTGTTCCAATTTCCGTCTCCACATTGTGTACATTCCACATGGAGAGCGAGACAATCACAAAATACTTGAAAATTGATTATCTCCCAAATGCGTACCATTCTTGAACTAGTTACCGTTTCAATAACAATCCCATACAGGTATGTAATTTTTCATATACAGAGTCCAAGCAGCATTCAAATATAAATCTATAATATATTATATTTATAGCATTCAAATTCAAATCTATAATATGTAATATCTAGAAGAAAAACTATTGCACATATATAAATAAAAACAAATATTTGCAATACAAAAAAATAGATATTATTTTGGTACTTTAAGCAATAGTAATTTACATTTGCAAAAAATACCATAAATATGCACAGAGAAATGATATCTTCAACCAAATATATAAACATTCTTGAACTAAATAATATTCTCCTAAGAATTATCAGTGCAGATTGAGCAATATACTCCAAACTAATTGAGTTGTTTGCTTCTTCATATACATTTTCTTGAAATGAATTTGGTTGATCTGACACATCCCTACTCTTCACGTTACAAAACAATGAAAGAACTCGTCAGTCAATTACATTTTCCTCATTTCAAGAATATCAATCTCTTGTCAAAAGTATTCTAATGTCGGAAGCACTGGAAGGGATAGAGAACGCGCGTAACACGTGACCCACTTGACAAATAAGCAGCATTACCGCGGTTGTTTGTGCGCAGAGCCAACGAGACGACCGACCGCCATTCGTCATTTTAGTACTAGCGTCAGTGTGGATGTCGTTTGCATTTATGAATGCATCCTGGCCCTGAATAGTCGCATGCAGGTGACGTGGTTTTGCAAACAAACAATTCAGAAGAGTTGTGTAAATAACTGATGATATGTTGGTTCAGTTATTTCGTATAATGGCGTCGTTTCAGTAAATTAACACGTTATGGTGCTACCTGGCACTGTTTTCATCGAGAATCATTCATACTAATCAATTTTTTTATATCTAACTATAATTAACGATTTCTGTTCTGCTACATTTTTTCGCTAAAGGGGTTTGTTTCACTTCAAAATATATATCGAGGAAATTTGATTTTGATGAAGATTATTTATATTGATTACCATCGTTATAATGTAACTATTATTCATTATATACTTTTTATATATAATTATATCTATATGTGTATATTACTAGTATGTATGAATGTACATTTTCTGGAATCTCCAGTTGAACTTGCACGTTTAAAAGGAGAAATAAAAAATATTATTTCATTTGAAGAAACATGAAAACTTTCCCATTCTACTAATTTACAGGATGCGTAAACAATTTTTCATCAATTCCCACAAAAAAAAAACCATTTTGAGTCAAACCCCGCGTGAGACTACCAATTCTCATCTCAAATGGAATCGCCATTGAAACTCTCCAAGTGATAGAAACGCCAGAATTATAAATTGTTTGAACTCGACCGATAAATTTAAGGGTTCATTCATATCACCTTATACTTCCTGCACGAGAATACCCCCATCCGCTAACAAACTGTACTCTTGTGCAAATCTTCTTCACACAAGAGCCTCTCGAAGCAGGAAACTGAATCTGGGGTTATAATGGTTCTGAACAGGCCTCGTAATGGGATGTGGGTCTATACGGAGTGATTAATATTACATATTCGGAGCGCGAGTAAAAACGTTTCGATTTTCTCCCACAAATCATGGAATACTACAACTAATTGTCAACATTATTGTAATTGTTGAACAGATAAAACACAAAACAGATAAACGAGACAAAAGTTAGTCGTTTTAAAAACGTATACTGATATTATAATCGATAAAAATTATACATAATAAAATTTTGTACAATGAAAAAACGGAAGCGATTAAAACATTCATAAATTATTTCGAGATTTATGTGAACAACTTAAAAAAGGCAGTTTGTAATCCCTACATCTCTGCTGGTTGCACTTCGGGAATCGCAAGATTAGTAAAATCGAGCAATTGAATGTAGTTTCACAAACTCTTTGTTTCAACAATTTTTTTAAACTGACAGTATATTACCTAAGCTAACCGATTACAATATAGACTGTAGTCCACATAGGCGGTCATTTCTATGTTGTTGATTTGTTTCAAGATAATTTGCTATCGAATGATAGATATCTGTACTAGTATAGGTATTGTCCTTAGACGAGAGACAAAACTTTTTGAACGTTATGTTGAGGCATGGGAAAAAACCTCTTGATGATGGAATTGTATGTTCTTTCCCTTCGAATTCCCTATAATCTAATATTTGTGCACTTCTGATGAAGGTTCTCTCTCGTCTGAGTAATAGTTAACATCTAACATTTGAAATCTGGAAGTTTGGTAGCAGATTGCAGTTTTCATCATCACATTCACTTGAACTTGGATACACTGTTCATTATGATATAATGTTTACTTAGTCCATTTTATTTTAAAACTGCTGCCATAAGAATGATTCATGAGGCCAGGGGAAACAGCAGATTGAAAAGTCCCAACATAGTGAAGAACTGACTGAAAACGACAAACTCTAGAAATGAAAGATAGTTGATTTTCTGAATATATAAAAAATGCGTTTTTATTTCTGGAAGTTTTAAATAAAAAAGTCATAATTGCTTCAATAATTTTTTTTGTGTATATTGGTTTGAGGATAATTTTTAGCTTATTTTCGTTGAAACAATAATAATTTTAAAACATCAAATTCACATGAAGAACGTTACTTGTGAACGGGTATTCAAGTGAAAAAAAAAACACATTTTTCCTCTCAACAGAACAAATATTATGATTTCTACTCGTTCATCTTGTGTGAAAAATAAAATTTGGAAATCGATATAACTTTTCTAGATACCGATTGAATCACTCAATGGTTTGTACAATCCGAGAAAATGATTGTGGAAATTTCCAAATCTGATTTTTACACAAAAGTAGAAAGCTAAAAAAAAATCCGATATAATTTAAGTTTTTTTCGTTAAGAGGAAAAATACTTTTTTTCGTTCATAAGTAATGTTAATCATTCGAAAGTTATGATATTTTGATGTATTTAATATTGTTACGAACATTAGTGGAGTACGCCCCTGCGTTGTTTGTCATAAACGAGAAGCAACCGTTGACCTAGATTCTCCAAACAAACTGTCTGAGAATTTTGATGACGTCATCGAATGGACGCTCGAAGATTCCAGAACGCAAGAACGAGGATATATAAGCCGTGCGAATCACGGAAGCGGTTTTTGAATATTGTTGTGCAAAGAAACATAGTTATTCATATTAGCGAAGTCAAAGTAAATTTTGATTTAGTGCGATCGAGTATTGTATTTTAAGAGTCAATCAGGTTGTCTTTTCAAAATGAAATAAACAGACATTGTTTAAATAAATGAAAACAAAGCCAGTTTCACAACGTTGCTTCAACGACTTTCTGTTTATTGGGATTGTTTTTCCAATATCATTGCTAGTATTAATTCTTTGGAAAAAGTCTACGGAAAAGATGAAATAAATATGTACAGAAATAAAAGAGATTTCCCGAATTCTTGAATCATATTATAATTTGTTAAGAACTAACAACCGAGTTGTTTGGGTAAAGACAAGAATTCTCTTGAAATGAATTTGCTTGCGCTGAAACATCCTTACATTGGAAAACCGTGAGAAAACTTGCCAGTGAATCAAAATCGTCTTGCTTCAAGAATATCATTGCTGTCAAAGAACTCGCGACGAAAGCAGTGGTACGAAGGAAAAATATGGCACGCTCGCTTAGAAAATAAAACTATGTTTGCCGTCAACCGTCATTACCTGCAACTGAGTGCCCGAACTCAATTTGTAAGGATCTAAGTATTATTATTACATGTGCTGTAGAACCTGAGTGCCAATTGATTACGCACCATATATTCAGCATGAGCTTCGGGTATGTCTTACATTTTTCCAAGCTTATTTGATAATCTGGCAATATAGGAATGTAAACTGCATATTCATTAGTAATTTGCTGGAACTTGCAGATTAGAGCACTTGCAGATTAGAGCTATGAGAAATTCATATAAAAAGCTCTCATACGCAAATATTTCAACAATATCATCGTATGTTTTTCAACACTGCTGACGATTCCAGTTCAATAATACTTCATATGTATTCGATTTCAATTTTGCTGTATTATTTGTTCGGGGATTACATTTTATTTTGTGATGATGAAGAGTATCAGGTTTCCATAGAACTGTCCGAAACAGAAGCAATAAATGCCTGAATGACAAATAAAAAATAATTATCCCCAAAAAGATTTCAGTTGGACGAATTTTACCACGTATGTGCGAAAGGATCAGCTTGACTCAAGGACAATGTTAGCGAATGCGAATATGTAAAAACATGGTACTACAACGAAAATAATGAAATTATGTTTTAAAGAGGTCGGGAAGAATTTATAAAACGAATATATTACCGTAACTATACACGAGTATTAAACTGAAAAAGAGCACATCACAAGAAAAGCGGAAACAACTTTTCCATTCTAATTCAGATTCTTACAAACAAGAAACAAAGAAATGTTGCCAGCATGACCGTTAAGAAGATTCCGAAACATCAGTATTGCACCAGACCTCACCTCCAATTACCTTCGAAACGCCCACCAATCAAGATCCTGCAATCTAAGGTCAGATCGAATCGGTTATCTAAAACTCTCTCCTTCCAACATGCACTTACTGTACTCGCATTCGTCCAGTACATTTCCAGTATAGTGACTGTGTGAAAGCCTTCAGATTCAAAAACAACTCCCACGCTCGCCTTTTTACTAATTAGAAAATTATTGAGTACCATGCACGAAAAATAAATAGTCCATCCTATCCGACCTAACGGAAAATTATTAATGTTAATCTGGTTGATCACAAAGGAGAATTCAAGTACCTATAGCGCACATAGTTCTTGCGAGTCTTCCGGCAGATGGAAGAGCCAGAGAGAGCGCAGAGGGCAAATAGGCGAGCACATTAGCTCCATTTCCCATAATAACCCACGACGTATCCAGTAACTATTTTTAATTTATTACCCTAATTGTATTGATGAGATATAATACATGTCAGGATGTCCACTTCATTCAATCACCTGTGCGTGAATGATTTTTATTTAACGAGATTTATTCAATGTTGAATTCGTTCGCTACGCGCGCAAAAATTATCAGCAGGATGTATCTTTATAATGACGTCAAAGGTTTGTGAACTCTACAGGGCGGAATAGTGAAAGAACTCAGTTCAGTTAGAAAATAGGAGTCGTACTCTTATTTTAATCTAGCCCGAATAAATCTTGTATTTGACTGAACTATCTAAAATGGTAACATTGTTCTACCCTTAAATTTGGATACCTAGATGATAGATTTATATTATGTGGTAATTCTATCGTAAAAAATATTAATTAATTAGGGATATCGAGTAACCACGCCTAAAGACAGAGAACTCCTCAGTGCAATAAAAGACTATGACTGTGAAGCTATATACCAGAAAGCCAACAGACCCTAACAAGGTATCGGATCTGATTGACCCCTTTACAGTCGAGAATATTTATGCAAACTACCTCCACAAATGTCGAAACTTATTTTCCGACCATACAACGATACTCTTAACCTCAAATGAAAACATTTTTCAGAAATAAAATAACCCAATACTGGTGAATGAATACACTCACTGGTATTGCTTTGAACTACCTTTTGAAGAAAAAATAACAATAACTGTACCAATTGAAATAAAAGAATAGTTGGATATGAAAATGGAATAATTCATAAATTAAATTTAATAATCGGCTTGGGGAATACTCAAGAAATAAAAAAAATCTAAAGGTATATTATTCAAGAGAGGTAAGAAACTCAGTGTTTTCAAACTAGATCCCGAAAAGACTAATTTAAATAAGCTCACAAAACAGAAATTAGATCTCTGCAAGACGAGTCTATAAACGCCAAACTATGCGAATCAACCAACGATAATAGAACCGATTATTCCCCGTGGAAGGCACCTAAAATAATAAAAAGACCAACTATCAGAAACGAAAACGGAAGCTAGGCTAGAAACAATGAACAAAAAGCAAAACGGTATGCTGAATATTTGGAAAAGATATGCATAACGAGAAACACTCGAAGACAATGTCATACAAGAAAAATAAATAATTACTCTCATTTCTCCAGAGGTTATGAATGGAATTAAAAACAATAATAATCCAAAGAAGCTCCTGGCTTTGAATTAATAACAAACAGGATGAGTGTTTTCCAAGGAAAGAATTAGTCAAACTCACCTAATGAATGCTGCATCTAGGCTGCGATATGTGCCTAAACTGTGGAAAGTGACGGTAACGGTAGCCTTGTTCCGCTACCGCTTATATACCAATATCACTGTCACCCATTAAATCTAAACTCATAAAGAAATTATTCCTAAAGATACTGCACCCCATCATAGAAAGAAAAAAACTGATACCAAATCATCAGTTTGGATTCTGTTATACTAGCAGACACCAATACTTACACAACTATTAAAACAGATCCAACAAACATAATGCAAAAAAATAGCGACCTAATAAAAAAAACAAATATTTAACCAAAGCAGAAGCTGCTTATTCAACCATACATAACGCCCACCCAACATCTATACACGGATTGAACAAACTACATAAAAACAACACCCCATTACGCCCAATGTTTTCCTGCGTCCAATCACGTTTCGAAGCACTATCAACATTTTTAGCAAAAATATTATCTAACATAACCGGCAGAACCCACACAATGTAAAGGATTCCTGCCATTTCAAAAATCTCATCCACAACTATAACATCCCTAATGACAATACCCTCTCGTTAGACGTCGCGTCGTCTCGTTATACACCAATATCCCAACAGAATAACTATAGTATTATTGAAAAAGTAATGGAGAAGGGAATAATTTGTTCTGCATTATTTTTTGAGGTGGAACCAACATTTGACCGGCATGGGGGAAGTTAAAACATACACATAAAATACACTGAAACCTTGAGAGGCAGGTAGCACGTGAATGTGAGGCGATCACAATCACAATACGAACCTAGTAAGAAAACTCAAGAGGGAAGAAACCTTTCGAGTTAGTGCAATGTGGTAGTGTTAGTGTTAAAGGCAGAGGCTAGTAGTACTAGTACACAAGAAAAGTGTGCCTCAAATCGTTAGACCACATGGCAGTTATCAATCAATCATCAATCAAAAATATGCTTTATTGTCCAAGAAAATATTCTATTGGCAAAGCGTAATTATACTAATATAGACTAGGAGAGTTACATGATCAAAATGTAAGAAGTTGGATATTTAAGTTCTACAGATATAAAATTTGTTTAAAATAGAAAAATATTACATATAAAAGAAGATATAACAACACATTATATAATTACAAACACATTATAGTAAAAAAGACTAAAGATAAAGAAACATTTTGAACGAGTATGAAATATATCACAATTTGTCACTATAATATTCTTGCAGGGAATAATAAGCTTTTGTATACACTATATCTTTAACTGCCTTCCGGAATTAAGGTAAGTCAGACATTTGTTTCAGATTAATGGGCAAATGATTGAACATTTTTTTACTTTCAAACATCAGCGAACTTTTTGTTAAGGAAGATTTTGGAATTGGCAGAGGTATGTTATTATTCTGTCTGGTTTCGTGTCATGTTTAGATGTTTCTTTTCAAGTATGAAGATGCTACCTACATAAAGTTAAGATTTTGTGAGACCCAAATAGAGGTTTGCAGTGTTCGAAGTTCTTAACTCCGCATAAGTTGCGTACTGCTCTTTTATGCATTACAAAAACAGAATTGAACAGTTGTTGGCTGCAGAAGCCCCAGAAAGGAATGCCATATCGCAAATGAGACTCTATTAATGCGAAATAGGATGATCTAGCAATCTATCAGCTGGTGACTTCTAGATATAACTGTGTCGAATAGATTTTAGATTACAGATGTTCACAGATGATGCCAAATATCAATCAAAAAATAAATATGAGAAAAAAACAACAATTTCACACAAATCCTAATTTTTATGGGTTATTGTTATCTAAAAAAAAATTTAGTCCTATGGCATCGTCATAAAGAAATGAACTAGAACTATGATCCAAAAGAGTTAATATCGAATACAAAATCCTTAGTATTCAACATTAGAATAAGTTTTTTTTAATTTTAATATATGACTGTAGATACATCGAGTCATTAACTAAACATTTTCAAATGTATGCCCACTTCATTCGACAGAAAACAGAATTCAGGCACTAGGGCAATCTTAGTCGATTCATGTACAAAACTAGGGGTATTCCCCTCGTCTACGAAGAGTGCATAAAATCTCGTGGCGTGCACAACTCTTGTCGTTGCCGTCGGCCTACATACACATACCATACCTTCGTACTCCGGATCAGCCAACTTGAAATTGTCAGCATGCCGTACCGTTCGTTCTCCAAAGAAGAGCCATCACGTCCAGGACTGGACTGCGCTTAACAAATCCAATTTCCTATTCATTCATTATTGTTGGCTTCCAGAAAGGGTCCCATTAGGGGGTGAGTACGTGGCGACGTAGTTTCTCTATTTTGTTTCATCTCGATCTCGAATGAAATAATTAGAAAAGCCATAGACCACACCGAGAGGTCTCAATTGTTTTGATATTATTGCTTTAAAAATCATAATACTCAGTTAATTTTTTCCACTAACTAACTAAAAATATAAGGATTTTATGAAAACATTTATATTTTCATCCAACTGACTGGACATCTGATATTCTGGTTATATTTTTATTTCATTTTGAAGCTCTCTGCCTTCATAAAAGAGAGGCCTGGGACTTTAGATATCATGAAAAGCATTCCGTAGCTGAACCCAAATACCAGTCGAAACCGGATCGCCCAACTTAAAAGTAATTTTCTTGACTGAAGAATATTACGGGTGTAATGAGAAAGTGCCCAATGGCCGCTATGGAGATGGTCCTGAACTCCCCTACACATCTTAATGAAGACTGTGGAAAATAAAAACACACATAGAATGATAGGACAGGGAATCATTAGCCACGAGTCTAAAATCCCTCCCGAGGATGATCAAAACTGGTGCAAGCCCCAGATGAACTGAAGCTGAACTGCAAAAGTGAGAGTGAGAACAGAACACCATTTCGGAGCTGAACAAAACCGCCATCCGGTGGTACACTGATGGCTCTAGCACAGCAAAAGGAACTGGGATAGTATATAGGCCTAGAACCAAGTGGAAATATACGCTATTGAAAAGTGTGTCTAGTTCAACATCGAAAGAAACTACCGCAGACAAGAGATCTCCATTGACTGAGTAAAGCAGCCAGCAATGCTCTGAGCTCTCACGTAATCAGCTCAAAAATGGTCTGGTACTGCCTAGGAAAACTAAAGAGGCAAACAAGATAACCCTCATGTGGGATATGGAGGACACCGGAGTGGAGATAATTTAAAAAGCTGATACAACTCGCGCAAAAAAGCGGCTGGGACTTTTACGGGATTAGCGATAATACAATATTGGTTAGCAGTAGTTTGGTACCAGGATAAGTTACAGTGTGTTTTTATAAATTGAATTTTAGGAAAAATGATGAACGAGCGTATATTTCCGCCATTTAGAAATTATAGTTGCCTCTCAAAGAAATCGTGCATTTCACGAGAAACGATCGGATTATTGCATCGGAATTGAGCGGCAGTCAAAGTGTTACATAGTAGCAAGATAATCGACGGATGTATAGTCTAGAAATACTTGACAATGGACCATTCGTTCCTGCGTGTGTCGTCTCGCTAGCGATTTTCGCTGAGTAGGGAAATGTTTAAAACACCTAAACTGTACCTTTCACAGTATTATATGGTGATGAGGCACTTGAGTGCCAATCAGAAAAACTAGCGCGAAAAGCAGATTGAAGGTGGCATCTCTTGAGCTGGGGGATGCGTGGAAAAGGTCAGTCGTTTTTGTGGAGTCTATTCCGGGAACTTGAAGTGGGCGTCCGCGGCCCACTGACATGACCGACGAATAAGTTTTATCCGAAATATTTTGAATAAATGTATCGAAATTTTGTTTTGGAGTGATAGCGATGTTATACGAAAATAACATGAACATTTCCTCGAGATAACTTGAGGACTGGGAAATGCATTCGGTTATGGAAAGAAAAATTGTTGCAGGCTTGGTGAGTTACGAAGTTTCTAGTTATGCATGAAATAACCTTAGTGCAAAGCTTTCATTAGAATACGAGGGTGAACATCGGAACATTTGAACAAGTCATAAATGGGTTTGGCTTCTTCTAGCCACACGTACAAGAGTTCGGTTGAGAAACAATTTTTATACAGTATATGGAGGTGGTCATCGGGTCCAATTTTATAGGATTATTTGAAAGTAGAGTTGCTACAATTTCTATGAGAGACAAATATTTTACAGAACGTAAAAAACTACTTTGGCACGACTATATGGGCTCTTTTATCAAAGCATTTTTAGTTTAGATTATTGTTTTGAAGTGAGTTGTTTTGGCTATCTGATTGTAGTTTGAACTTAAACCTTATATTTTTCAACCTTTATGAGATTTTGTTGCTAAATTCTGGAATTGAATATAAGTGTTAAAGTTACTTTTCGTGTCTTATTCAAGGGAATGGTAAAGCATAAAGTCTAGTTCAGTTTGAAAAAAATTATCTGAAAGATGCTAATAAGGTGAAATAATTTGGGAAACAAAGAGTCTAGTTCATTTTTGACAACAACTAATTTGCTTTTCAAGGGGACAGAAACAAGATTTAAAAAAAAATATCTAGCGAAGAGTTTGTGAAGCAGCAGCCGAGACTTCGTTTTGGAGAACAATTGGTGACTAAAATAGATAACAGTGCCTTAAATTATTCTATTATAGAGACATTCTATAATTTATTGTGTTATGTGTGCCCCAGAGTAAAAAAAACTTATTATCAATTTCAATAATTTGAATTCGATTTTCCAAAGATGGATACCACATAGCACGAGATGTGACATCAAATTCAAGAAAGTGCGGCAAGGCTAGCAGAGTTTTGTGGTTGTTCATATCAAACGCTTTCGAATAATCTAACAGAATCAAAAAACATATTTTCCCCCGATCTTTAGCCTTCAAGATATCATCAACTCCAGCAAGTGCAGTAGTACAACTGTATCCACTTTTGAACCTCGACTGTCCCAGTAGAATGTCATTATCAGTAAGATGCTGACTAATTTGAACCTCTATGATTTTTTCTACGACTTTCGAAAGTGTCGGGAGAATGCTTATGGACCTAACATTATTGGGTTATTTATTTTTCGTTATGATTTTCATAGATTTTCACGATAAAGAGAAATAACTACTTGCTAAACATTAATTAATGATGTGAGAGATAAAAGGCATAATTATAGGAGAAATGACCAACAGTAATTAAAAAAAATGGATAGAATCAAACTGCATAGCGCTGCGCATTTCCAAGGAGGAAATGCGCACAATACTCTTATATGACTAGTAGAAAATCTTTATGCTATAAATATTTAGCGAATAAAGTGGAAAAAGGAAGTTATTCATGGACAAAGAGATTTCATTTTTGCCATCTGTATTGACTCATTATTAGTACGACTGTGCGTGCATCAAACGAATGGTGATAACTCTGAACGATTTTTGTAAATATACCAGGACCGTAATGGGACAATTTTTCGACTTTTTTATAGGTAGTTTTTATGAATGAAATGATCTATTTTGACGAGTTTGAGAACACCCTGTACAGATTCACTTGATCATCATCAGATTATAGAAAATTAGGAACCCAGAAAGCTATGACGAGATATATAATGTCATCATTTGAACACTCCGTGTAGTTACTTAGACATATGAAAAATAACCATCGAAGCGAGAAGAATATTGTCTACGAGATTGACAATGGCATACCTATATCCAATATACCTCCAAATTGAAACCATCCGAATCAGTCGATATCCATGAGGAGATGATTCTTCAGAACATCGTCCTTTATCTTATACCCTCTTCACCCTTCGAAATCGAATGATTTCGACATTTTCCCGCTGCCTATGAAATATTTATAAGCAGAGAAAGCCATTTCCAAGCGATAAGTGTGTGGAAAATAATTATTTTCTGTTTTTCGCATTCACTTTCAACTTTTTTGAATTAATTAGCCTTTCGGAAAATAAAAAGTATATTACGACTGAAGAGTGCTGAATGTAATTAACAGTAGAAGTCGGCTTGGAAAAGAAAATGATAATGTAGTCTCGAAATTTAACGAAGTTCCGTTTTTGACAGAAAATTCCTAATGAGAGCAGATCCGTAAAAGAGGTATTTTGTGTAATGCGCACCAATTTCCAAGCAGGTGGGGAATCACTTCCCTTTCTATTCGCGTACCCATCAATGCCATTATATTTTGTTCAGTACCTAATGAGGGAGATTTAATATATTTGAAATGAACATAATATACGTTGAATTTTGATTGAGATTTTCAACGTTGAGACTGCTTTCAACGTTGGTTTTCAATAATTTGCTTCAAGTGACAATATATTCACGTTCATCGAATAAGTTAACACTTCATTGAAACAATTTTTTAGTTACTGAAACAATCGAAAACGAAAAATTATTTAGTTACTGAAACAATTTCAAATTTCGTATCTCAAACAAAATAGAGCCGTAGAGCTGAAAAATCTACCGAATTCATATTAGTTTTACTATTGAGTGGAAAAAACTTGTTTTCAGCTAGTTGAATACTTATTTTTAAGTACTGTTGATAATGTGACTTCAACGTTCTAAAATTATCATAGTTCAACGTTGAAAAGTTACAATTCTCAGACGTATTAATATGGTTGAAAACAACGATGGATACCTGTTTTGAACTATTCCACAACGTTGTTTCAATGCCTCTGTGTTTATTGTGATGGAGAGAATACAGCGGAAGTGAGAACATAACAGAAGCGTCCGCGGTTTTTCTCCAGTCGCATAAACGTGCTGTTTTGCTGGTGTAGCTCTGGTGGTATACTAAATTCCGTATATTCACTAGTGGTATATTCAGTTCAGGGTGAAAGACATTGTAATTCTGATATGTTGTATTCTACAGCTGAAAATAATTATTCTGCGATCCGATTCTCTAGTGAATAATAATTGCAACTATAGTTATAGTTTCTAAAAAGTAGCTGTTGCCCGATGCTGCGCCGTAAAAAAATATCAAAAAATAATGGCGTGACCTACATATATCTATATATACATGGTGTCCATATTCAGATCTTTGAAGTTTAATCCGTAAAAAAATTGCAAGAAAGATATAATGTGCTACGCATAAGTAATATTTTGGATGTGGAAAGATGCATACCGGGTGACAAAGGATATCGGGCCAACCCTGTAACTTCTGGATTCGTGAACGGATTTTTCTGGAATTTGGTACAGTTATATAAGCAACCATTTCGGATTCGATCACATTACAATCCAATATGGTGGACTTCCGGTTTTTCTGGAAATGCCAGTAACTTTGTTTTTCCAAATGGAACACCCTGTATATTTTTACATATTCAAGTTCAACAGGTCAAAACAAGTCCAAACCTTATGTCAAATGTCATTTTTTTAAACAATTGAAATTAAAATTGTTTTTTTATTTTACCTCGTGGATAAATGAGATTTGGTCGAAGCTATTCACAATGAGTCGCAAATAACAGAAAAACTTAATTTTTTCTGAAAAATTATTTTTTGTGTCACTTACTGGTTAATCAATTCAGTCACATCACATTTTGATCAAATTTTTTTTTTTCAAATGAAACCCCTATGGGCCGCCTACCTATCTCGCTAGAACATGCATTAAGGAAAAAAATGACATATCATTTTTGTATTTCGGTGCAGTAACAAATTCTATAAATTCAAAAATCTACAACTAGTTCATGAGTTTTCTGGCAGTTCGAATAATTTTTCAACTTAGTAAGCTGTGGAAAACAACATTTCTGAATCTTGTCAACTAATTGTGTAAATTATACTTATAAGCACGATAATGGTGTTTTTTTTATTCTTCTAGCGTTTTCTCGCCTGACATTGCATTGGTAAAATCAACATAAGCAAAACATTCATTTCTGCCTCCTCACTTACGATCATCTTCTCCATTGTTGGGTTCTTTTGGGAATCTTCTCTCCACATTTTTGAAAAAGGTTCTTTTGTGTCTTCTGTGTGGGTATCGTTCAGCGTATAACTGACAAGCGGCGAAAATGTTTTCAAGACATTCTCCGTAAATTAATAATATATCAACCTGTTCACTTCTTGTGAACCTATAATTTTGATTTTATATTTCTACTAAACTAATTCCCGGAAGTTAACTAATTTTCGAGAGTTGAGATGAAAGATGGGAGCGAAACACAATTAGTTAACAATATTCAGAAATGTTGTTTTTCACAGCTTACTAAGTTGAAAAATTATTGAACTGCAAGGAAACTCATGAACTAGTTGTAGATTTTTGAATGTATACAATTTGTTACTGCACCGAAATACAAAAATGATATGTATTTTTTTTCGTTAATGAATGTTCTAGAGAGACAGGTAGGTGGCCCATAGGGGTTTCATTTGAAAATACATAATTTTTGATCAAAATGTGATGTGACTAAATTAATTCATCAATAAATGACACAAAAAATAATTTTTCAGAAAAAATTATGTTTCTCTGTTATGTGCGACTCATTGTGAATAGCCTTGACCAAATCTCATTTATCCACGAGGTAAAATTAAAAAACCATTTTAATTTCAATTGTTTTAAAAAAATGACATTTGACATCAGGTTTGAACTTGTTTCGACCTGTTGAACTTGAATATGTAAAAATATACAGGGTGTTCTATTTGAAAAAACAAAGTTGCTGGCATTTGCAGAAAAACCGGAAGTCCGCCATATTGGATTGAAATATGATCAAATCCGAAATGGTTGCTTATATAACAGTACCAAATTTCAGAAATATCCGTTCACGAATGCAGAAGTTACAGGGATGGCCCGATATCCTGTGTCACCCAGTATATCTGGAAACTATAAGACAACGGGGAAGAGACCAAGAATACCCACCCCAAGTTTACCTCAATGGGTCACTTGAATTTATTAAAAAAAAAATTAACGCTAAGTTTTGTTTTAATTATTGAAATTTCGAGGGTCTTGAATAAAAATAATATGTTGTTGGTATTGTTCGAAGAAGATGACTATTTTCTAGTTCACCGTCTTCCTCTGAAGAAGTACAACGAGAAAATATAAAAGATATTTTTCAAAGTACTCTTAATAGCAAACATTGTCACCGTCATCAAATAATAATGGCTCCATCATGTACAATTCATTGTCCTGATTTTGAAATTTAAACAAGAAAAGTAAGGTTAGATAACATTATTTCATGTTCGAACCAAATCCAAACATCCAAATTGGCTGGTATAGTATAACCATTCTCAGTTGAATGAATTCATTTCCAACCCAAATTATAGGGTTCGTTCAAAATCGTACATATTATAATGTTGAATAAGGAAGAAAAAAGGAAAGATATATAAATATGATTCCCCGCATAAAGAAAATAGTGGAGCAAAATTGGGCTGGTGGCCGCGAGCGTAGAGGCGCTGGCTGATGCCCAGACGGTCCGGATTCGATTCCCGGCACGGCTACTGAAATTAAAATGTATTTCTGTAGTTTCGTTGAGCGGGAGAAGATAGGTGACCAACCAAACATTCTTGGTACCTAGATATCAATCCTTCGGACTGTCTTACTTAAAAAGCTATTATAATATAAAATATTATATATTGTAAACTCGACCTTCTAAAAAGTTTGAAGATTAATATTAAACAAAAAGTTGGAATACTTGCTTTGATTAATTTAAATAATTATTATCTGATGAATTTGTTTCACCGAAGATTAAACAGTAGAAGTGTTTTTGCCTGCTATTTTGATGTGATTTTCGAATACCTCGTACATTTTCAAAGATGGAACAGAAGTTCGGAAAACTCTTTTTTAATGTTCAAAATGACAATGTGGAACACGCATGAATTTTTTTTTCTTTGCATCAGTTCAGTCTTCAAAAATTACATTTTGTGAAAATAATTTCTTAATTCCCAAAATGTTGTCGAGATTTTCAAATTTAAAGGTGCTCCTCATTTCAAACTCGATTTAACTTTCACTGGAATATCTTCCCCCAAACACTAGCGCCAATTGTGGTTGAATATTGATAGACGATATTATTTCTTATAACCCAAACATAAATTCAACTTCACTGTCAATGTGATGTTTCAGTAACAATTGAAAATACTATCATAATATAAATATTGGTATAACACATAAATGAAGATAGATGAAATTATAGTTGACAGTTCGAAGCAACTAGCGGTGAAAGTTTGCACTGTGTGAAGTAACGATGCATACGTCCATCAGAAGCGCTAGGAGTACGTTTTTGAATGTGATGAAAAAATTGGCGTTGGCAATTTGGAATTACAAAAAAACATCAAACATTTTTTCGATTTCAAAGTTTGTTACGGAACTTTCTAGGTGGCAATCTTTATGTGCAAATCAAAATATTTCAGAAAAGGGGCACATGCGTGTTCCCTATTGTGACGAAGAAGAAAACATGGTACATTGAGAAAGTGGAAAAAGCCAGTTTTCTTTACGCGAAAAAGTGACTGCGGAGTGTTTGCCGAAGCCTTTTTGATAAATCCGAACTTATTACAAATCAGTGATTCACATAGTAACAATTAAGAAAAGAAAAAATATTTGAAACTAAGAAAAAGTAGTCCAATCAATTCTCAATGATTTGAGAAAAAATATTCCTATGATTCGATTTTCTGTAAGAAATGAAATCGTAATTCAGAAAAAGGTTTATTACAATTCATAGAAAAGGGGTTTCATACAAAACTGAGAAGCGGAAATCCTAAATTTACCTTCAAATCCAACAGACTCCATAAAAAACAATTATACAAATGTTCGAACAGATTTAGGCAGACGAAATCTAATTGTTCTTCAACACAAAAGTAATCTTGAGAAAACAAGGATATGTCGTAATCATTCTCTGGAAATAAAACGAAAAGATTGAAAATTTAAAAAAGTTGATGAGTAGAGTAGGGCCCACCTCGGTGCCCACCAAGAAATTATCCTTTCAAGCCCAAAAAAAAATATAATTATTATTAACTATTGGACCGTTTCTTATTAACACCCGCCTATGGTCGGCGTTTTCGATCAAAGCGCAAATCCTATTATATTTTATCAGGGGTAGATGATAAACCACATCCTCATCCACCTAAGAATGGATATATGATATGTCTCACAATAACATTTATAATTTCAATATTATTATCGATAACATTTTTCTATTTTTATGGCCGCCTTTTGATGACTTTGATATGATTTTTCTGCTCCCTGAAAACAGATTAAGCCTGCTTTATATGATCTGTGGCAACTTGCTCCTGTCAAACGAACACTCAAATATTGCTTGAATCAGATTCGAGCAACGTGAGAATGGCATACGAACAGACAATAAAATAAATTCAGCTGAACATTACATCTAATCATCACAGCTATTGTTTTTATCTCTCGCGCAAAGTTTTTTCTTCCCTCGGATTCTGATCTCGTCGCCAGCTGCACCTCAGCCTCTCGGGTTTTTTGTGCCTTCCGGTTTTTGTTATACAGCACCCACCCCGTAACTCTAGTCCCCTGTATCAGTCTGTACAGGTTCTTCACCGGTTGGCTACTTTAATCTTCGGGGGTTAGCCTTAGCTATCCGAATATTGCTTGTCTTTTGCGGTCTAGCGCCTCGCAATCTGACAATATATGTTTGGCCGTTTCTGTGCCTTTGCCACATTGTCGGCAGGAAAGTTCTCCGTTTTGTGAAGGTGTCCTCTCATTGGGCTATGACCAGTGAGAAGGCCCGTTATTGTTCTGACTTGCTTCCCACTCATCTTGAGTAGTTCTTCAGTTCTTTCTTTTGACGGTTCTTCAATACTATTTTCCCGTGGTGCATGATAGGGGCTTCCTTCTAGCGCTCCCTTCGTTTTCGTTTGACTCAGTCCTGTACGCAGCCTCGGATGGCTGATTTTGTCGCTACGAATGCAGGTTCTGGGCCAATATATGGAATTGACGAGCCCATCCTGGCTAGTTCATCAGCTTTTTCATTACCCTCGATGCCACAGTGTCCTGGAACCCACATCAAAGTTATTTTGTTGCGTTCTGCGAGGACACTGAGTTCTTCTCGGCATTCCCATACCAGTCTTGCAAAGTTGACGATTGAAAATCGACGCTAATTGGCGTTCCCCCTCTACAGACAAATCAAATTATGTGCATACTATCTGCTTAGAGAGTCCCCAACAAAAACATAATCAACAATACCAGTGGAATAATGTTAGAGGAAACGTTCAAAGATTCGCAAGAGTTCATTATATCAAAACCTCGTTATATCTACCCTTTAATAATTTGTTTGAATATAGCTCGAATAGCTGGTTCATTCCATATATTTGATTTCATTCGGCTGTTTACATTTGTTAACGAAAATACGCTATATTAGTATGAATGAGAGCTGTACAAATATTACCATTTCGAATAGGTAAATCGAGTCTTTCGTCTGTCGAGAGAACCTCGAGAAAAGCACCCCACGAATATCGGGGAAGAATCCCAATGTGTCCCATTTAGACGATCAACGAATTGTATGACTCACGTTATTTATATGAAAGAGCACAAACACAAAGGGAAATGCTTGAACACCCCGATTTGGATAGGTCCCAAAAGATTTGGGCCCGAATATTGGTGTGGCCTAACAATTATTGACGGATTGATACGTCCTAATGGATATAAATTAGACCCTGCATATGTTCGTTTATAGAATATTGCACTCTAAAGTTTCCAATATCGGACCTACACGACCGCCGAAGAAATTTTTGGAAAAGTGTTCCCATCAGCGATCACGATCATCGCTTGTAATCTCTTTCAATTTCCTTGAAACTATGGTTGTGTTTCTTGTGATCGTGCTTACTATCCGTACATCAAAATGGAGAAAAAATCACATAATAATAATTTACATAGAAAGAAGAAGAGTAGTTTATCTAATTAATAAACCTGAGGAGATCCACTAAAGGCAAAGCCTGTGTGTGGAGATATTTAACATTTAGGAACGCAGTATTATAATACAAAACATAATAATAGAAATAAAATAAAATGACAGTACATAGAGCAGTGTAAATACTAAGACTTTGTTAAAAATCAATTTAGTAAAATAGACATTACATGAATCACTTTCTTAAAAATCAATTTAGTAATAAAAATGAATAAAAAAAAACATTTTTATACTGGGAGAAGTGGCTGTATGAAGTGATCGATTTCACTCCAATCAGATGGGTGCTTTGTGAGCTATTCAAAATGTTGGAAAATTATCGTTCTTGGTAATGAAAGTACGATTTTTTTTAGCTTATTTTTGAAAGTGTGTGCACTGTGGATGTTCTGTATTTTGACAGGAAGAAATTGGAACATTTTTGGTCCGAGAAATGAAAAACATATTTGGCCTTTCGATTTGCGCTTATAAGGAGTGAGGTAGGTTGATGGTTTGTTTCTGGTGTTATACTGGTGATCAGGGTTTTTTAGATCCGATTTGAACTGGTGTTGTCTGATGTTACCTCGTAGAAAGAACAATTGTCGTGGATCCAGTAGACCTGCTTCACTGAATAATCGATCTGAAGGGTATGTGAAATCTTTATTGAAAATAATTTTCAGTAAACGTTTCTGGACAGTTATTAGTTTTTCAATGTAGCTCTTGCCGACTTCTTCCCAAACTAGTATTCCGTAGGTAAGATATGGTTCGACTAGGGCTTTGAGGTCAATTAATAGATAGAAACTGTTTTTTTTATAATGAAGACAATTTGCTTGTCCCATTTTAGATTGCTATCAATTATTACACCAAGGTATTTCATTTTATGACTTATTTTTATCGATATTTCATTGGTGATACACATGCTGTTATATGTGTGGGTATTCCTTTTGTCTATATGTATGGGCAAGAAGAAGGTTGCCTCGAAATTTATCGTCAGCAACCTATGGCTGAAGAATCCTTGAATATGGCTATATCTCTTTCTGTCATATTTTTCAGAGACTGCCACTTAACATGGTTATAAAAAATCGCTGTATCGTCCGCGTAAGTGATAAGTTTCCTTCAGTGTGCATTTTGAAGAGATCGTTCAGGTATATATTGAAAAGAAGCGGTCCAAGAACTGTTACTTGAGGTACACCGTATTTTATTACTTCCAGTTCTCTTCTTTCCGATTTCATCTGAACACACTGTAGTCTGTCGGATGGGTATCCTTCTTATACCAATGCTTTCCAAGCATTTGATGAGCAGGGTATGACTCACTGTATTGAATGCTTTAGAAAGATCTATAAAGACACACAGGGAGGGGTTTTCCTCTATCTAAAGCGTTGTACATTTCTTTGGTGAGAGCAAGAATTGCATCTTGGGTTGAAGCCTCCTTGAAGCCATACTGACTATTTTATATGGTGTTATTTTTGTTAAGGTGATCATTTAGGCGAATTTTCATAATTTTTCCAAAGATTTTCGCAATAGTAGTTATTAGGGAAATCAGTCTGTAATTTTTAACTTCTTTTAAAATACTGTTTTCAAAGAAAATTAAAATTTGACTTGCCTGTATTATGAAATTGGAATGATATTGCTTAAATGTATGTCAAAAACACATTTGCCCTCAATCTCCGGAACTATCAAACTTAGGTATGCATTTCCCAGATGATACAGGAGAAGTATACAAAAAAAACTATTTCTAATTTAAATTAATTGGGTATCTTATGCCTAAAGCGTACGGAAGCAAAGTATTGTAAAAGTGAAATTGAGATCAGTTGTGAAAATAACAATGATAATCATAATAATGAATAGTACATGAAATGTATCCATCAAAATTAATAAAAACATATTTTTTTGAGTTTGTTTTTGAATTCTTTCACTGCTAATGTTTCAAAATTAGAGGAAGGTGACTAAGTGAAGAAAAATATGCTAAAGCCATTTTGGTCTTTGCACTAAAAAATGCAAAAAAACGTTATTTCAAAAGAAGTTCTGACAAAATCTGCAAGTTTCATACGCTAGATCTTTTGAGGTCCACCTTTGTCCAGCTACAGGTATTAGATATATCTCAAGGTTTACTTAGTAAGTCTCACTTGGTAATTTGGTTAGTTGACTATTATTTTTTCCATGAAAAGCTGAGAGATATAGTCCATCCAATATCAATTGCAGAAGCTGTTTCTATAGGGAGCAAATAAAAACTCACTTCGCTAACACGAGCGTATATGCGAAGAAACGGAACGAAAAATAATCTGTACTACTTGTATACAGTCTCCGTCGGCACAAAGAGCCCGCTGGTCAACGTGGACTTGAGTGACTGCTGTCTGTTCTACAACCGATTCGTCTGGGCCAATCAAGTCGAACATCAATGCTTGCAGGTGTGTCCATACGATGAGAGGTCATAAATCACGCGTTATATTTGTGTTTTAATAGCTCTAAAAGATTAAAAACCAGTAGCGTCTGTGGTCTTGGTGTGTGCCGATCGAAATACGTTTTAGGATATTAAAATATCTAAATAAAATTAGTTATCTCCGCCACTGCTGCTCACAGGATTTCGCCGCAAGACTTTTTTATGCTTCTGCAATTGATATTGGGAAAACTATACGTTCGCATTGTTTTAGATATTAGGAAAAAATGTACACCGATATTGATTAAAAAAATGTCCGCCATCTTGTGTTTCAAAAATGTCATAAATCTGTACTGATTTTTAATTTACAGTTAGTAACCCGTTCATGCACACTGAATTATCAGAATCCGATCACTGGTTTTCAAAATATAAGCAATTAAAGAAATCATGTACTTACTCTCAAAACATGCAACATTCTAATGGATTTGTTCATTAATTGCCACGCTGCTCTACCTGTTTGGGTAAATATCGCCCTTTCAATTGTAAAATTGAATAGAAATGCAGATTTCATGCGAGAGAATGAAGAATTTTTTTATATCGGTGATTCATACATTCATGAGTATGAATTTTGTGCCTCGCTAAATGATGCCTACTTGACTATCTATAACTTACCTCAAACGGAATGATCTATTTAGTATGATAAATGTGGAAGTTGATTCAGTTGTAAATTTGTTACTATATGTTCTTAGACCATTTCTACTACGTTTTTTTAAGCTTTATATGTCTGTCCGGTACAAATCTTACAATCGATATTAAACTAACTTCCCGATGAGCTAGAGCCTTGAAACTTCGGAAATGGCTCAGAACTGGATGACAATACAATATTAACTCTTGTTTATCTGTCTGTTTGTTTTTTTACGGGCCACAAAAAGTGACGGGCCCCATACCATTGACGAGCGGACGTTGTTTTGTGT
Organism: Gonioctena quinquepunctata; assembly: GCA_018342105.1. NCBI lineage: Eukaryota > Metazoa > Arthropoda > Insecta > Coleoptera > Chrysomelidae > Gonioctena > Gonioctena quinquepunctata. The sequence goes on from JAFIRS010000525.1 coordinate 109,402, forward strand.
GCTCCGCGATAGTGAACCTTATTGCGATTCTCGACGTTACAGGCATCGCGCAAGGGAGAAAGTAAGGTTAAAGCTCCAGAAAACAGGCAAGAGGAACGAGCATATAAAAAGGCGGAACATAGAACGGAAGAACACTCCCAAAAAATCCGTATACCCAGAAGAGAAAATTCAATAGGGACAACGAGTTGAATGAAATGAATAATTATTTAGATTTTTTTTTCAATATACCACGTTTATAAAACGGACTCAAAAGTAAAAAATAATTATTTAAATAAAAAAAAATTATAAATCACGTTTTTAAAATGGACTTAAAAGTATAAAATAATTTCTCCTAGCCCCATACAGATTTCTAACCCCATAGAGATTGTCCTGAAAATTTGTGATTGAATTTTTAATAGCTATGAAAATAGTTTTAAGATTTAAAAAGAAAAACGTGAGGCGCATGCAATTAATAATTGAAGCATGGATAGTTCACCTACGTTACTAACAATTTTATTGCTCTGCAAATGATATGAAGTGTTCTGTGAGTTTTATCAACGACAGCTACTCCCTACACTCTTTACTTTTATCTATTGCATGCGCCCCACATTTTTCGTTTTAAATCTTGCAATTCACAATCACAAATTATCAGGACAATATCTATGGGGTTAGGAATTTGTTTAGGGTTATAAATCTGTATGGGGCTAGATACATTATTTTATACCTTTTAGTCCGTTTTAAAAACGTAGTAAATGTTTTTTTTTTATTGAAGATGATCTAGTGCATATGGTTACGTTCAATGTATAAAAATATTTAGGATTATTTAGGGAACGCAAAATGTAGCAATTAGCACAATGAAACCGTCACCATCAGTATTGAGTACGCTCAGCAAAGGAAAAATAATGGAGGTTTTTCAAAAAACCAAAGTATTAGCATTGCCATAAAAACCAACGACTTGAACTTTTCTCGCAAGTTCATCTATCAACAAATCTCACTTATTTGAGTGATCAGTTACTGTGCCACTTAGGGTTTTACCGGAAGTCTCTCAAGTGTCTATAGTTCGTAGTTTTCTTCTCAATTTCCTAGGTAGATTAAAAGTTCCCTTCGATTCATTACGGATTTAAGGATATTGGATGGGGCGGGTATTTACGTTCCTGGACATTTAATGACGATTGAACAAGTAGTGGTATCATTTCAGAATCAGGGAGCGTATTTTAATGGTATTGATTGGATAGACGTGCCAGATGCGCTTTGGCTATGGGGTATTTTGATGTGACTTCTGAAGCTTTCCAAAATCGACATGAATCCATTGCATAACTTGGTTAAGAAAAGTAGAACCTGAACTAATCATGAATCAAATCAACGAGAGTTGATAACTGTTGTAATCTTCATATATTATTCAAGATACCTACACACGTATTTTCACTTCTCATCTCTTTCTCATGTTACAATACATTCATGATGAATCAAATGTTTTGTGTTTAATATAAAATTTACTAGAACTTGGAAAGTAGACAGATCTAGGTTTGGACAACCTAAACAGCCACCTTCCTGACCAACGAGGGGGCTTTTAACAACGCCTCCACAAAATCAATAGTTAACGAACTAAATACAGCCTTATTTATTTGGGAACCATTGTACGCCTGGCTAATGAAGAGATAGGGACCGCAAGAAAACGCTGGCAAAATTTTAGGCTAATTTATTACCCTATTGACAAATTTTTTACTCTTCGATTATGGGAGATATCGCGCGTTAAACTAGCATAACCAATGAGCTAATCGAATGTTTATAAAAAATCTGATCACACCATAATTTCAGAGTCATTTCAGGCTCACGTTTGAAACCACTGCCAATTTTCCTTATATAGGTTTTTTTTAAATCATGGGTTCTGCTAGCTTTACCGTGAAGCTAGCAGAACCTAACTTGAACAAAACACTTCTGAACAAATCCTCTTGGATAATAATTTCAGGCTCTATTTATGTGATAGGGTAATACCTATTTGAAAATTTTTTGCTCAACACTCTGGGAAAATATGGACACTATTTGCATTCTGTCGGATTCCACATTACTACCACTGGAATCCACTGATAACTTGTTATGAATTTAGATCATCCAACTTTCCCTTTTCGATTTTCTCAAAATGTTCCAGAATTATTAGTTTTTTTTTCAATATACCGAGTTCTCCTAGCCTCATTTCAGGCTATTCATTACTATTAAAAAAAAAAACAACAATCAGAGACAATAGGTACGTTATTTGCTTTTCACTGAAAAAAAATCGTTATAAATTTGTATCATTCTATTTTCTCAAAATACTTCCGAAGTAATTGTTTTTTTTTCAAAATACTGAATTCTCCTAACTTCAGGCTGAAATCACAAAGTATTCAAAAAACTTCCTATGTAATAGTTGTTGGCTCATATATCTGGCTAATTTATTACTATAGTCAACAAAAATAGCTCAACGATCATGGAGAATAACGTTTATTTTTTTCCAGAATATGGGCACGATTTGCATTTTATCGGATTCCATTTCTACTACCAAAACCCTTTCATTGTAAAAAACATGTTATGAATTTGTATCATTCTCCTTACTCAAAATGTTTTCGAAGCAATTTTTTTTAATATACCGGGTTCTCCTAGCTTCGCGTTTAGGCTGACACAACCCCATTGAAATATCAAGGTATTCAAGGGGACTTTTTCCGTCACAATTGTTTGCTCATTTAAGGTTAATTTATTACTTTATTATAAACATGTTTGCTCTCCAGTTGTAGGAGAAATCTTGGATTCTGCTAGATTCACCCTAAGCTGGTACTTCAGGCCAATCGAATTTTTATGGAAAATCTGATTATACCATAATTTTAGGCTCATTTCAGGCTCACGTTTGAACCCACTTCTGATTTTCCTGGATGATATAAATTCATAACAAGTTATCAGTGAATTCCAGTGCTAGTAATGTGGAATCCGACAGAATGCAATAGTGTCCATGTTTTCCCTGAGAGTTGAGCAAAAAATTTTCAAGTACGGAAATAAATTCACATGAATAGAGCCTAAAATTATTGTCCAAGAGGATTTGTTCGGAGGTGTTTTTTTAAAGTTAGGTTTTGCTAGCTTTACGGTAAAGCTAGCAGAACCCATAATTAAAAAAAAATGTATGTAAGGAAAATCGGCAGTGGGTTCAAACGTAAGCCTAAAATTATGGTGTGATCAGATTTTTGATAAAAATTCGATTAGCTCTTTGGTTATACTAGCTTAACGTTAAGCTAGCAGAACCCATAATTGAAGAGCAAAACATTTGTCAATAGGGTAATAAGTTAGCCTAAAATTATGGCCAGAAAAAATCGAAAATCCCAAGGTGGTTCTGCTAGCTTTAAGGGGGTTTACTAAACGTATAAAGGCAAACATTGTACCAAGATGCGATAGATCAAGTATTCTAGGTGGATCAACTATTGTTCTAAAATTGATAAAATCCATTTTGTCTGCATGAATATGCATTCAAACATACAAAGTCAATTTACTTGATATTATTATCTATCGCCATCGTTAATTTTTTTTACATGTTGTTGTCTTAGAAAATGTTCCTCTGAAAAATTAATGAAAACAAATCTGAGATACCCACATTGTAGGTTATGTATTATCCAAGCGGTGATGAAATCACAATGTCAAAGCACAAAACAAATATGAATTATTGCAGAAAGTCGATTCAAGAAATAATCCGTGGTTTTGCGAAGGTTTTGATTTTCAGAGGACATACATTAATTTTCTTCTTACTTAACATCAACTTTTTCCATAGGAAAAATATATTTATTTTCGAATGGACAATCAATTATTAGCAATAAGTCAGAATACAGTACATAATAAAGAAACGGAACACAGTAAAGGTGTTTATGAAGATAAATTCGGTGAATTGACAGAAGAACTCATTCACCGAAAAATAACACGACGAATTGCTGGTCATCAATATCAATAATTGATCAACTGTTCCTGCATAAGGGCTCACACCCTAATTGAATACTCCATTCTCAGAACCTTCAGAGTTTGAACGATATCCAAGAACCCATCATTCGAGTTGAAAATACTTTAACGACATGGTGGAAGGGCCCTAATGCTTTATAACTGAATGAAGATATCTTTCAGGTATGAATAATTACGTAACTAGTTAAGTCATCTGTCAAATCGATAATGCACTACTTGATTTCCATATGTGTGGGTTATTCATTTCCCGCCTGAAGATATTCTGAGCGGAATAATGAATGCATCACCTAGAAATGTTATCATCCATACACGATTCGAACAAGACGAGATTTGGTAACCATATGCAATGTGTTATCCCAAGTAAATGAATAATTTCTCTTCCACATTCCTCCTTGGATTTATGCGATGACATTTTACAAATAACACTTAATCTCCTCAGATGAGAATTTCGATATCTAAATTATTTTTATTAGTGGGTATAAATAGCAGCGATAAAAATCACTGATGACGATGAACATGACAGGGTTTGAAAATGTCACGATATTGGAGTAACTATTAGCAACATTATTTCATGGAACGCTAACGTCAGATCCATCGCGAAATCAGTTTCACAAAAACGTGGCTTTCTTCCCTTCGGTGCTAAGAATTATTTCTTTTCACAACAGCGTCTCACTATTCATAAAGCTCGTATTTGCCCCGTTCTGGATAATGCTCCCATGTGTGTCAGAACTCAAGCACACACTTAAACTGTTGGAATCCATTCAGAAAAGTGCAGTCTGTATAGTTGGAAATTTTATCTCAATTTTATTATTAATTATGCTTTTGTTAATCAACGAATTTTTCCAAGTTGGAAGTAAAAAAAACCTCGATAATTTTTAAACCGGAAGCCAGATATTTTTTTGAGCTGTTATTTAGAAGCTTTAGAAAAGATCCTCGGTGAAAAAATTGAAAAAATTTAATTCTCCATTTTTTTATTAACAATTGAAGATGCTGAAAAAGTAAAAACTTAAATAAAACTTTTTTTTTCAAATATCCCAAATGATTTGTTTTTTTATTATTAAAAGCCACATGAATTTTTTTTTATGTTTCACTACAATTGTTTAAAAAATTGTTATACACAAATATATTGTTTGAGATAGTTAATTTTTTTTTGAAATGTAATTAATAATGATAATGATTTTTAAGAAAAAAATTCATTGCTTAAAATTACACTTGTTAGTTAACAATTTATTTTTACAAGTAAATATTAATATTGAAGAAGAATTTTTTTTAATCATTATTTCTATTGTTCTATCTTATTCTAAAGAAAAATTGAATAAACAATTTGTTATAAACAAATAAATTTCCGAGCTATTTTTTTTAAATACTACAAAAATGTGTCGTTTTTTTGAGCAAAAAAAAATTGGTTCTGTTTTTTATTTAATTTTAGAAATTCTGCTTTGAACTCTATTTTTATTTTATTTTTCTTACCATTATAATTTATAAACTGTTGAAGATACGACGAAAACACTTGGAATCTTTATTGTTCTCCATAAAACAATGAACAAATTGAGCTTTTATTTCAAGCTCTTACTCAATTATTCATTTACTGTTTTGTTATTATTTATAAAAACACCTCGAAATTTTTTTTTTTCAAGGCTTTTAAATTTGAATATTTTAGAAACTATCAAAGATTCAGGTATTTTTTATTCTTCATTAAACAATGAACAATTTGAGCTTTTGGTCGGAGCGTTTATTATATTTCCAGTCAAGCAAACAATTTTTTGTAGATACTTTTTTGAATAAATTTAAGTAGTCCTTATCTTACCGAGGGAGATATATTTATCTTACCTGGTATTTTTTTCTACATTTTTGCCCATAAATTCCATTATCCAGGTCCGAACAATGAAAATCCTCCATTCAGAATACAGGCCTGATTTTATTTTTGTTCGTATTTGAAAAGTTATTTTTGTTGAGTTGAGGATAAAATTTAAAATAAATCTACCTTGAATGAATACTCAGACTTGACGTCAAATCGAAATCGAATCAGATGTGATGAAAATTTACCGTTTTCGAGATGCCAATAGTGTTACGACATAAAAAATACAGCCTGTATTTATATTCCTCCATTTTTTATCAACAACCTACCTAAATACATACTCAACTTTATAGGTAAAAAGAGGTCGATTTTTATATTCATGGTTGATCTTTCAATAAAAAAAATGTATGCCCCCCTGTCTCCCCAACAACCCCATCGTTATTTTTAACTTTAGATCATTTAAAAGCTGTTTTGATTCTGATCAGCCCAGTGTTTGCCAGAAAATGAACTGATCAAGAAATGATTCAATAATAATCAGCTTTTGATTGAGGTAACTTTTGATTGAAAAATACGGTGAAACCCCTGGAAGCATACATTTCCCATAGGAAAACCTCTTAACCCCGAAATATACAAGGATGATTTCTTTTAATGTTTAAATTTATTTGGCATGTTTTGGGTGAGTTGTTCTTGAGACATGAAGTTGGGGTGAATCCATCATCTGTTCGATGGCTCATACTTGGTCCATCAAATTGTCGAAAAACTTAAATCATGATCTCTCTACTGAAATATGATTTTCATTTTCGATGATGCGATATGTGAAATTATGAAGGTAATTGAAAGACAATGAATTATTGAAGTTGAATATCGCCAAAACGAATTAAAAACCGTAATAATCAGATTTGAAACATCTTTGACTTATGGTTCCTTCCGAAACGATAAGTTATTTAGGCTGGGTTTCCGAATGGAACACTGACAATTTTCAAATTTAAGAGTTATTTAGGCTGGGTTTCCGAATGGAACACCTAAGTATATTAACTCAGAAGTAACTTACCCTTTTTGGACATTAATTTATTCACAAATTGAGACTGTTAACAGAACAGAGTTTCCAAAATAGCCGACAGAAATCATTGAGCTATTCACAATACAAATCTGTGTAAATATATTTTGTGAATCCAAATTCTTTTTATAACTATTCCACAGTTGAAAAATTGTAAAGAACAGGAACAAAAAACAATATTTACTGATATTCTGAACATTTTTTAATCCGATATAATTTCATTATGAATATGTCGAGAAATAAATTGGGATTGTAATTAAATGATTTTTTCCCATACGAACTAATTGAGAGTTTTGTTCCAAGATTGTTTCTATAATAAGGCATATTAAAGAAGTAGATATTGGTGGATAATACAGACAGTATTCGTCTTATACAGGGAGTCATAATTTTTGAAAAGTTTTCGTTTCGGTTGGTAATGAATGTATATTATTTTTGAGAGCAAGAAATCTTTATAATTAATTTTGAATACTGAACGCCAACAAATCTTAATATACTTTCCGGTTTTTTATGACACCTATAGTAGTGCTTGCCCCAGTAACCATTTTCTGAACGTTAGTGTCAAATATAACACCTAGATTCTTATTTTCAGGAACATTTTTCAGGTTTTAATCACTAGTATTGTACTATGCTGAATAAGATGTGAATTTGTTATGCTTATTTCATAATAATATGTTGTCGAAGTATTGAGCAAGTCTCATGAATGCCCAATGAATTTTCAAGCGGCCTACGAAGTTTTTCATAGAGAATAAATAGTATTTTTGTAAATGATAAAAAATTATAATCGAATACTCTGCGGTGCGCCGGAAACTGCTTTGGAGGCCTCTGAATCGATTGTTATGGTGGACCCATATTTGAAGCAGTATCTTCCTGATTTCGGTATATGTTATACAAAATAAGCAACAACTTGTGCCACTTTCTGTCCGAACTCAAAAGTTCACTGTTGTTCAAATAATACCGACTAATAGAAACGGATCGCAAGTAGCAAAGACCTATTCTGAAAAAATCAATTATTCATTAAAATCATCAATAGTTTCAACCTACGCGCCTAATGAAATTTTTTCGTTGAAAATGAGATTCGATTATTGCGTGTGGGTTATCGTGAAGTCATGTATGGTCATTATGAATATTCATAATCGCATTCTTGAAGAAGTAAACCCAGTCAGAAAAGCGAAATCCAACTGGAAGTTACAATTTTCATGCGAGTATTTGTAAAACAATATCACGAAATTTAGCATATATTTCTCTGATGACATAGGAAACAATATAGAATCGTTTTTGGTGCATAAAAGATGAAGAAATCGAATCCAAAATGAACAATCGCCTCTTCAAGTGGAAAATTCATGTAATCTTTTGTAACATATTTTATTCAGAGGATATTTGCAATTTGGAACCGTAAAAATTCTTAGAAAAATTATCGTTTCGTCTTAACTTGTCATTTTGGCGGGTGGATCCAACAACAGCATTAGGATGATTTGTTCTTATGTACCAGGCACACAGTTTCTAGTATGTATAAAGAGGAGAGTGTAAGTTATTTTCGCTCCTTGAACAAGGGTTTACAAGACACTCTAGGCCCAACTTTAAACATACAGTGCTTCTCAAAAGTCCCCTCCCCACCTCTTATTTTTGAAACGATTATACATAAACAAGTGAAATTTGGAAACTGAATATTAAAGGTTGTAAACTTCCCTACTAGTGATGACGAAATCGTCAAAGATGACGTCACAAGGCCATTGTGACCAATAATTTTAAATGGAACCCTACGGCAAGCGACACCTCTTTTAAAAGTATCGAAAAAACCTATTCAATGATACTAATTTTGTTTGTGTTTATGGCAGTTTTAATGGCTCATTAGTAAACATTAAAATTTAAATTCCATTCAGTATGATATTAACTACAGATTTAAGAATCAGTATCTACTTGAAGAAATTGCTCGAAGTGACCTCCATTTACTTCCTGACAATGAAATATCCTATTTTTAAACTCTTCTCGTACTTTTGCAAATGTGTCTGCGGAAACAGCCTCACATTCTGCAACAATACGTGGTTTTAAAACGTCAATATTGTCAGGTTCAGTGGCGTAAACCTTCGATTTGAGGTACCCCCACAGAAAAAAGTCCAAACGTGTGAGGTCCGGTGATCGAGCTGGTCATTCCGTTGAACCTCGTCGTCAAATCCATCTACCACGATAATCCTCATCCAAATAGCGTCTTACTGCACCGTAATAGTGTGGAGGAGCACATTGCCGTATTCATCTGGATTATCTTCCAAAATTTCAAGGATTAACGGTTCCATTACGTTTTGCAACAGCTCCAGATAAACCTCACCAGTTGAATTAGTATTTAAAAAAAGAGGCCCAACGATGTGGTTTCCCAGGATACCTGCCCAAACATTCACCTTCGGGGGAAATTGGGTATGTGTTTCACGAAACAGGTGAGGATTTGCGTCACTCCAATACCTCACATTCTGTGTATTTACATTTCCATTTAGATAGAAAGTACTTTAGTCACTAAAACTAATTGTTTTGACATAGTCTGGCTGTTGGTTAATTTTAGTTTCCATATTTTCACAAAATTCTAGTCTTCGGTCTGGGTCGTCGTCTGAGAGTTGATGAACCATTTTTAATTAGTATGGATGAAATTTGTTTTTTTTTCAACACCCTGTGTACTGTACTTCGACTGACTTCACAGGTAGATGCAACGTGAGTTGTTGAAAGAAGTAGGATCAACTATTACTTCTGCCAGTATATCAATTTTTTTCTCATCAGAAATTTGTGGTCTGCCAGATCGTTTCACATCATTAATACTACCCGTTGTTTCAAACTTACGAAGAAGTTCCCTTGAATAAGTCCTCGGAACGGGGCGATCGGGAAACCTCTCGTTAGAAATGCGTTCTGCTGCATGAATATTTTGTCCAGTTTCACCAAGAATTAGGATCGCTGCTACTTTATCACCTAAAGCACGTACCATTTCGCTTCTTGAAGCACTTAAACGTTCGGCTCACAACAGTTTAACAAATTATTAAAATGTACAAAAATATTAAAAGTACCAAAAGCTGCTAAAACAGTTAAACGTTCGATCAATAATACACAAATTATTAAATGTACAAAAACTTGGACAATTACAAAAACGTCGAATTAGGGAGACTAACAGAAACGTCAGCTTCTTTGACAACTATCCAGAGGCGGAGCTTGAATTTTGAATTTTAGTATTAACTGATTTAATGCATCACAGCTTTGCGTTTTTCAAAAGAGAGTTGCCGAAACTGCCATAAACACAAACAAAATTAGTATCATTGAATAGGTTTTTTCGATACCTTTTAAAAGAGGTGTCGCTTGCCGTAGGGTTCCATTTAAAATTATTGGTCACAATGGCCTTGTGACCTCATCTTTGACGATTTCGTCATCTATCATCACTAATAGGGAAGTTTACAAATTTCACTTGTTTATGTATAATCGTTCCAAAAATAAGAGAGTGGAGGGGACTTTTGAGAAGCACTATATATCTAATGGCGCGCTTTTGAAGAATGAATACTGTATTGAAGTGCTGTTGGTTGCAGGTGCCCCAGAATGATATGCCATACCTTAGATGCGCCTAACTTCCGTAATATCCTTCATTATATTCATATACCCATTCTATCTGCCTTAATTATTTAACATGATACATCGTAATTGTTGAATTAGAATTATCTTCACCTGAAGAAGCTAGTGTATAGCGAAATACGTGTCGTGGTTTTGTAAACCCAGTTTATTGAAAATCATTCAGTGAGTGTCTTTTGTTTACATCGTATTTCATTTCATGAATTTATTACTATTACTCAAGACTAACAATATATTCCCTTGAAACAATTTTTAACTGTTGTAGACTGAAGTGCACAATCAGTAAATAAATTAAAATATTTTGTTACTAATTTTACTCAATACTGATATTGGTTCTAAATACCCTTTTTTGTAGCCAAATCATAGAGTTAAAAACTATATTTTTACTGACACATTACAGGTTTTTCGTTTTTGAACTTCTGAAGATGGAAAGGGAATTCAGTAGACTAGCTAATTCTTGGCTGTCAAATCTCTCACGAATCTGTTTAGCAAGAAGAAGCTCTCTGCTGTCATTCCGGAGCAAAGGGTTGTTTTTTTATTATTACTCGTATCATGAGTTGTTCTAGTTTCTATCTCATTTAGTGGAATTGCTGAACTTTGTATTTCATTGAAGAGGTTGCTATATTTGCAAAGATCTCGACCAATAACATCGACAGTTTCGATAATTATTGCATCATAGAAGGGAAACTTCTTCAGAAACGTCACTAAAGTAGAAGGAATGCCGTGGGCTGTCACTGGAGGAAGCCATGTAGATTATGTGTGGCAAGATGGAGTGCAATGCTGGGGGGGCTAGAGAATCATTCGAAGGAGAAAATGGTATTCACATCGACAATATTGTGAAAAAATGTTTCACCGTGTGTCTGGACGCACAAACTTTTTGTTGTTATATTTCATAAATATCGTTTAAACAATTGCCCACTCACAAGTCGCATAAAACTCCGATGTCGATGGAATGTTTTGCAAATGCACATTTTTTCGTCGACTTTTTTATTTCGCATAGTTGAAACTGTGTTCATTATCGCGTCGTTTTCCACTGGAAGTTAATGAATTAACGTGATTTCGATTGTGCCGCTTGATGGACTCGAATTTCCACGGAAAAAAGTTGTTTACAATTGTGACGTGATATTTTCAATTGCAAAGCTTTAGGTGTGATGAATGGTCCATGACTATTTACTTCTCCCAAAATTTTGATTATATGCAGTGAACAAACGTTCCCATAAAACTTTGAATAAGAATAAATTATCCATATCTATCATCAGGTAAAGAGTCTGCGAGTTCCATTTTTGAAAAAATGCTTTTCTGCGTAAAGATCGGATCAAAATAATTCAGAGAAGCTGTTGAAAATTCAAAATCTGAAGAATTAGATGAATGTGATTCGTTGACTTTTGCTCGGAAAAAACCCTCGAACCTCGCAATTTTGCAACCAATAACTATTTTTACAAATTGGGATGAACGGTTTCTGTACAAATATTGTTTTTCATATATTGGTTCTATTGGAATTTTGGAGCCGCTTTCAGAATTGTCGAATTATTCTTCTCTCTTCAACCTACTGAAATATTATCTCAAAGGAATCTATTATTATTATTCATTTAGAGTAAGATATTTTCAAGTGTAGGGAATCCACTAGAAATTAATTTATTATAATTGATATACAGGGTGAGTCAGAAGTACTTTGACAAACTTCAGGAGGTGATTCCTCACAATATTCTAATATGAATTGTCCAAATAAATATACGTCCGGAAGTCCAATATAGATGGTGTTGAAGTTTTATTTTCGTTTTTTTAAATAACTTTCGAAATACTGACCTTAATTAAACGAAAATTGGTATTGACAGGTTTTTTGAGGTGTCGAATTCCAACCTGATGTTATTATTGCTCTTACTCGTAGGGGGCGCCACCTACACGTCTTTCTCTTTTTTGAAGATTCATAACTTTTTTGAGCGTACTTCTAGCACATTTTTCAGTGGAAAAATCAATTCCTCTATCATATCTACGTAAAAAAGCTACCCTTGTTACAAGTCGCTATAAGCAACCGTTTTCTAGATATTTGGATTTGATAATCGATGCGTGTTGAAGTTATTACCATTATTTTGCATTTTTCACAAGAATGCATAGAAAATTAATTTGACGTTTAAGTAAGTAGTTTTGGTTTTTTGTAAGGGCGCCACCTATTCTATTTATTTTTACTCGTTTGAAATAGTTATTTTTGGAACAAGGGTGCAAAATCTGTATTTGTTTTAATAAAATTTGCAAGAAATATCAAAATTTTATTTCAAGAAATTTTGAATATGTAGAATAAAATAAAGGAAACTTAATTGTATTCAAATAAATTGTTCAAAGTTTCCACCTTCAGCGAAGATACAGGCTTCAGTCTTCTAGTCATTGAATCTCGTACCCGCTCAAAAATTATTGGTGTGTTTCTTATTGTTTCACAGGCGTCTACTATTCGGTTTCTTAGATGTTCCTCGTTCGCTACTGGAGTTTTATAAACTAGTGACTTCAAATGTCCCCAAAAATAAAAATCTAGCGAGTTTAGATCTGGGGACCTTGGTGCCCACGCCTGGTTAGGTTCTTCTACACCCCTACCGATCCATCGATTTGGATAGACAGTGTTAAGGAATTCCCTGGCTACAACGCTAAAATGGGCCGGAGCCCCATCATGCATAAACCACATGCGGATACGAATTTCTAATGGTACATTCTGAAGTAGTCCCGGCAATTCATTTTCTAAAAAGTCTCTGTAAGTTGCGCCATTCAGTCGGAACGGAAGAAAGAAAAGACCTATCAAATAATTATCAATTATTGCCGCCCATACATTTACAGAAAATTGATAGTGATAATGTCTTTCACTAACTGCGTGCGTATTTTCCAGAGCCCAAACATGGTTGTTATGGAAGTTTGTGATAGCATTTTGGGAGAAGTTTGCCTCGTCCGTGAAGTGTACATATCTTAAAAATTGAGGATTTCCAGCCAATTTTCTCAAAAACCACTGACACATAGTAATGCGTTGGGGAAAGTCTCGCGGCAAAATAACTTGTACCCTTTGAATATGGTATGGATACAATTGTTGATCGCGGATAATTCTCCAAACTGTGGACTGAGTAGAATTGAGAGCCTCAGCAATTATTCTTGTACTTGTTTCTGGATACTCCTCGAGAGTGTTCAAAACAGCTTTTCTCAATTCTGGGGTTCGGACTGCTCGTGGTCTTCTAATAATATCAGCTGCCCTCTTAAAGCTACCTGTTTCTGCCAAACGACGGCGGAGACTGGTAAATGTTGGAGCTGAGCTGAAGGCAGTACTCGATTAGGAAATCGCCCCTGGTAAATACATCTTGCTTCGCGCGCATTGCCATCCTCAAGGCCATAAACGAAATGCATATCGGCTAAATGAGCATTATTGTTTAAATAATCAATTTTTTGCCAAAATTAGTGTTTTATAACTTACAGAAACTTCAACAGAACAACAAAACGTTCAAGTGTCACATAATATGTAATTACCAAAACTACTTACTTAAACGTCAAATTCATTTCCTAAGCATTCTTGTGAAAAATGCAAAATAATGGTAATAACTTCAACACGCATCGATTACCAAATAATCGATTTGAAATTTTCAAGCCCAAATATCTAGAAAACGGTTGCTTATATCGACTTGTAACAAGGATAGCTTTTTTACGTAGATATGATAGAGAAATTGATTTTCTTACTGAAAAATGTGCTAGAAGTACGCTCAAAAAAGTTATGAGTCTTCAAAAAAGAAAAAGACGTGTAGGTGGCGCCCCCTACGGGTAAGAGTAATAATAACATCAGGTTCGAATTCGACACCTCAAAAAACCTCTCAAAACGAAAATAAAAATGAAACTTCAACACCTTGTATCATGGAAACGAAGCGTTTCCGGACATATATTTATTGGATCAATTCATAATAGAATATTGTGAGGAATCACCTCCTGAAGTTTGTCAAAGTACTTCTGACTCACCCTGTATGAAGCAAACGTGAAAATGAATGCCTCAAGTTATTGTGTGAAAATTGTGGACCGATAACGTGAAAATTGAAACATTTCATTTTTACATAAAACAAAAATCGATACAAATGAAAAAGACCCATTTTCCAATGAAATTTTTGCTCACAACTCATCTAGTTTCTGATTTATTTTTGAAAACCATTACAAAAGAACTGAACAGGAATTATGAAAAACGTATTCAGCCCACAAAGTCTAACTCTCGGTCTTTTCTTTCTAAAGCAAAAAGAATTGTAAATTGTAAACAAGGCAATTTTTTTTGGCGGTTTTCGCAGCCGCAAAATAACGAATCTTATCATTTGCTTTTGTTCTATAAAAGAAAAATGTACTGGCATACATGTGTTGATCTCTGACATTCATTCCAAACCAAACTATAGCACTGTTGGTTTTCTGCTAAACATATTCGTAGCAAAATTGCTCTAGAGACTGGTCTACGAGGGGCGAGCTAAAAAGTAATCGGCCTAGGAAAGAGATGGCGCCACCAATATCAAAGCAATTCGTAAATACCATCCTTCAAATGTCTTCTTTCAAACTATCTGCTAGCTGTGTCATTTAGTTTATATTTGACAGTCACGGAAAAAGCGAATAACTTCTGTATTTTTACAAGAATAAATAGAATAGAATATCGCGCAGTGGTCAGATATTTGTTGTTGTGAAAGGAAACGAACGATGAGATCAACACGAAATTGAACGATATCAACAATAGAAGATTGGACAGCTGACACACAAGTCCGCAGTTGCAGTGGCAGAATTATATGGATTGCCCTAGGAATTGGTTCCTCATCCACCATATTCTCCAGATTTGCCCCCCTGCGACTATTATATATTTCCAAACCTGAAGAAATAGCTCGGTGGTTGAATGAGGAAGTCCCTATTTTGGGGGCATCCAGAAATCGTGTTATTCGTAGGGTATCGAGAAATTGGAGGATCAAGTGTATTAATCAATAAAAAAAAGTATGTAAAATATCAAAAAGCACGACTGCGTGAAAAGTGAACTTTAAAAATGATGGAAGCAAGCAAGATGACCAGAAATTATTGTCAGAAAATTATGTTTTAAGAGGTTAACTTAACTATTTAACTTAATACTGTGAACAATATCGCGCAGTCTGATACATCTTCTTTAACTTAACAATGCAATATCAATTGCAGAAACTGTTTCTATAGGGAGCAAATAAAAACTCACTTCGCTAACACGAGTGTATATGCGAAGAAACGGAACGAAAAATAATGTGTACAACTCGTAAACATTCTCCGTCGGCAAAGGGAAGATCAAAAGAGCCGATAGTCAACGTGGACTTGAGTGACTGCTGTCTGTTCTACAAGCGATTCGTCTGGGCCAATCAAGTCGGACATCAATGCTTGGGGGTATGTCTATACGATAGGAGGTCATAAATCACGCGTTATATTTGTGTTTTGATAGCTCTGAAAGATTAAAAACCAGTAGCGTCTGTGGTCTTGGTGTGTGCCGATCGAAATACGTTTAAGGATATAATAATAACCTACATCAAACAATGAAAGAATTTATTGTTCTTTCTTAATGTATTTGTATAAATGAAAGCTTGTCTTTCATTATTTATGAAGTATTTTTAAAATCTTAAAATATCAAAATAAAATTAGTTATCTCCGCCACTGCTGCTCACAGGATTTCGCCGCAAGACTTTTTTATGCTTCTGCAATTGATATTGGGAAAACTATATCTTATTGCCTCCGACTGCGTGAGATTGTGTACAGTATTAAGTTTAATAGTTAACCACTTATATTTAAGTGAGAGTGTATTAAAAATGTAACGAAATAGTAACTGAAACCGAAATAAACCAACTAACGAGCAAATTAACCAATTACTGATGTACCAAGTTATACGCTGTTATAACTTTTTCACAATATGGCGTCTGGTTATCGCCATATTGAATTTTGATTATTACTGTCATGTCTTTATTCACAATATGGCGTCTGGTTGTCGCCATATTGAATTTTGATTACTGTCATGTCTTTAGTGACACTCGTAAGACTTAGACAATTCGATTGACGTGAGAATCATCAAAATCGGCCCAAGCCACAAAGGAACAAACATACATACATAGGCTGATAGACACATTACTCTCCTTTGCGTCGCGCAGTCGATAAAAAGGAGACTCTGTTGAAAAATAAAATGAGATTTGCCTAGGCCAATTACTTTTCAGCCACCCCTCGTAACTGAATCTCCTTTACACATATAACATATATTGAAACCACGAACATCCCTATATCCTTTAATGAGATGCATTCATTATTCTGATAGGTATACCTGTTAATGTGGCAGAATTGATTGGGAGTATAAAAGAGTAGAATCGGCAAATAAACTTTTAATAACGTCTACCGAATATCTCTGATGTAAATGAAATGTATTCCTGATATACGTGCCCGGAATTCAAATTATCTAAAACTTTTCATCTCCTTTTTATTTGATATCGATGCCGCTTTCATATGAGGTATTTTATAAAAGGAGATCCGCCTTGAAAAAATATCAAAGTGGACTGTAAACATCATAGACAGATCCTCTTGGACAGTTATTGTATCAGTGTTTCGCCGAAAAAAAAAAAAACTGACGGGAGTTTCGCATTGAAAACCGGCATTCGATGGCCAAACGGTAAATAAAGACTGTAGTTTTCATTTTCGATCAATGACATGGGAGATTACAAAGGAACCGAAAAGAGAGTTTCGATATAGAAAAATCGTTCTTTGAAATAACCAGAAGAACTAACAGTAGTAATACTTGGACATAATCCATGTTTTATATGAAGTATGTATATCACTTTTATCACATGTATCTGAAAAGTGCTAAATAAATCTGAATGTAACTATTCAACAATATGGAAAACAAATATAAGCAATACTAAAAGAGAGCAAAAGAGCTCTTCACGTTTAATGTGATACGATTGACAGAAAAGTAAAAAAATCTAAACCACTTTGATGGGAAGGGGAATTTGTGAATATAGTGAATACTTTTTTAAAGCAGATGGGAAATTTATATCGAAGCTTCATCAAATACAGGGTGTAATCTAACTTCTTGCACAACCACTAACGGTTGATAGTCCATCAAAAAATTAAAATATTTGTCTTTTAATTTTTTTTCAATAAGTCCTTTATAAGCCAGAAAAAATATGTTTTACCTACCAAAACTTACTCATGTGAAGTTGGCGCCGACTTTTTTAAAAACACATATATTTTTTGAGTTCTGGGCAGATTTGATAGAGTTCTGGAATTCCTGATACGAATTTTAAGTAGTTCCAACAAATCGTGGGTTCTAATAAAGAAAAACAAATTAGTGGCTCTAACTTCACGCGGCGCCGTCTTTTTCCCAAAAAAGAGTTCTGGTGGTATTTTTCGATAAATATGGAAGAGTTCTGGAGTTCTTGATAGTTTTGAAAATAGTTCGGCAAAAATAAAAAAGTTATTAAAAATTTTTTTTGAAAACCATAATTTTTGAAGAAAAAATAACAGATATTTCAGTTCTGGAGGGAGTTCTGAGTAGCACACGGCGATTTCTACAAAATATGTTGATTGAGTTTTATCAAAAAAACAAAACTTTTCAATTCATCAGCTATCATAAGGTGCAAAATTCGAAAAACCCACATTTCGACTTAAGATAGAAAGGAATCTCAGAAAAGAATCTCGATTAACATATTTTGTAGAACTCGCGAGTGCTACTCAGAACTCCCATCAGAACTGTTCTGAGTTTTTTCTGCCTTCATTCAAAATGTGGGTTTTTCGAATTTCGCACCTTATGATAAATTGAAAATTTTTGTTTTTTCGATAAAACTCTATTAACATGTTTTGTAGAACTAGCCAAGTGCTACTCAGAACTCCCATCCACCTGAATTCGTTTTCGAAAAAGACGGCGCTGCTAATTTGTTTTTTTGATTAAAATCCACGATTTGCTAGAACTATTCAAAATTAGTATCTGGAACTTCAGAACTCTATCAAATCTACCCAAAACTAAAAAAAGACTTTTGAATATTTTTTTTCCAATTTTTACACGCTGAATTTCGTTATAAAATGACATTAAACATCCGGCATTCAAGGGTGTGCAGGAAGTTAGATCACACCCTGTATGAATGGCAATTTTCGAAGGTATATTTCTTTTTCATGAAAACAAAAAAATCTGGCGAAGTTCAATTATATTCATTATAAAAACTACTGAAATCAGATTCCTTTACCTGCAACAATATTTTTCAAATGTTATTATCTTGACCACTTCAATCCCGCTATCTGAGTTCATTCAACAAGCACAGTGGTCATTTTATGTTCCCTAGGATTAATAAAACAAAACATTCAACGCCTTTTTTATCAAGTATTTTTATTTTATTACATTCCTAAGAATATAACGAACTGATATCACAACAGTAAAATAAAAATGAACTATAAAAAGATAATAAAACTTTTTATCACAAAAACTAATATTAATTTCAATTAGATTTTTTTCACTTAGCATCCCATTAAAAGAGTCTTCTGTAACTTGTAGTGTACCAAAGTAGACTTTGCATTTGTTCAACTTTTGAAAATTAACAATTATGTATTTTGTCAGTAGTTAATCAAAATTTCATTTGCTTTTTTCAACCTCCACACATAAATAAAAAAAAAACTTGCTTAGTTTCTTATATTCTCTGGGACTGATAATACATTTGAAGATTTCATGCCTTTAGGTTGCTCATATCACTATGAAATTTAGGTCATATTGCTATGGATTTTATACTAAGTACAAGAATATATGGTTTTTCTGATACTAGTGTTTGGAGAATTTTCAAGCATTACAAATGCATCAGTATTTTTTTAGACGAAAGTAAATCAACAGAATTGTCGTTATTGGTCTGATTCTAACCTCAGGATTTCCCATGCTGCAACAAAAACTAAACATTTATGGTGGATCATCGGAATGTTTTTTCCTGGAAATTTGAATGGAGAGAAATAATCGAAAATGACAATCGATACCTTGAAAACCATGCACCACCCCAATTCATTAGCAATGAGAACAATTACTAGACGAAAGATTTCCTGGTCATTGGAATTGTATTTAATTATAGTATTCCCAATATCAATTGCAGAAGCATAAAAAAGTCTTGTGGCGAAATCGTGTGAGCAGCAGTGGCGGAGATAACTAATTTTATTTAGATATTTTGAGATTTTAAAAATACTTCATAAATCATGAAAAATGAAAATATAACGCGTGATTTATGACCTCCCATCTTATAGACACACCTGCTAGCATTGATGTCCCGACTTGATTGGCCCAGACGAATCAGTTGTAAAATAGACAGCCGTCACTCAGGTCCACGTTAATCAGCGGGCTCTTTGTGCCGACGGAAACTGTATACAAGTAGTACAGATTATTTTTCGTTCCGTTTCTTCGCATATACGCTCGTGTAAGCGAAGTGAGTTTTTATTTGCTCCCTATAGAAACAGCTTCTGCAATTGATATTGGATGGACTATACCTCCCAGGCCGGCTGATTTATCTCCTCTGGATATTTTTATGCAACTGGACCGAATTCCTACGAAAGCGTTTAATTGACGAGTGCAACCAGACAATTCTTCAACTACTTCAAAAATGTTCGAAGGCATTTCGATCAATGTCTTTATTACAGTATGGTAGTAATTAGCGAATATTTCATTTATTCCATTGATGATGGAAGTTTGAAAGGTCTTTTTTCTGAAACCACTGGTCTAAATATCAAAATTCAAAAGCCGTTGCGATCAAATTATGTAATTGATGTATTAATTAAGGCTTATTTCCACTTAAATTATCCCACTCCCACTTAAGGGTGGACGTTTGTCGAGTGGAAATCTTGAGGGTACACATCATGAAATAAAAATCCGAGCATTTTTTAGCAACTGCTCAAAAAGTCTGGAAATAGGAGATGGACTTTTCAGTGAGTAAAGAGAATGAGATTTACTTATGTGGTATAAATAAATAAATGCCTTTGCAAATCTTGTAAGGTTTCCGATGCAACTACCATAACGACACCGAATATGACACATACCTGTATATGACGTCACTTGCATTCTACCATTAAAAAAACACAAAAAATCTAATCGAAATCAGTGAACATGCTGTATAATCAACCCCACAGGAGACTTATTGCGAATGTGTGCTGTTGGCATCGATCGCCGCCCCTTCGAGAAATCGTTGACCACGAGTCTCGTTTCACGAATTAAAAATACCATTTCAGCACTGTAATTCAACAAAAGGGCTTGAAGATTGTCGTAAACAAGACGCCTGCCTATTCGCCGACTCTCTGAAGTGTTTGACATACCAAAAGAAGTTATTCACTCAATCACAGAGGGTGACTAACGTCAAACAGATTTTCTGCAAACGACGGCACTTCAATGTTTTTTCTTTATTTGCTTCAATACTTATTAACGCTATCTGGAGTACTGGGTGTTGGGAGACAACGTTTCGTTTGGTGAAATAATAAATTCGGAATCGACCGATATACTGGGCGAACCAGAACTTTTAGACCACAGATATCTGCCAAAACAAAAACTAGGTTTGAAGGGGATCACAAGCCCTTCCGAATAGGGTATCGAAATCAAACCAGTGTCGAAAATGTTCCGAGACACCCCTACTAATTTATAAGCTGATCCGCAATTTAAATAATACATTCAACTACAGAGATTGTACAAAATGTTGGCGCCATCACTTGCCATACATGCTCCAAGGCGCCGAGTACAGAAGCCCTAATCATTCCGGTATTACAAGCCCTTGCGGTTTTCTTGGTTGAATCTTCCACATTGAGTTTCGAAGACAATTCATTTCAGATATCCTCATAGAAAAAAATCATCCGGTGGCGTGAGATCTGGAGAACGTGCAGGCCTTAGAACAGGTCCATTCTTTTCTATCCAACGCTCTTAGGAAGAATTATTGATTATGTATGTAATCAAACTATAAATCATAAAATTATTCCGTCACCTGAATGAAAAACAGAATCTGCATAGAAGTCGAACATAAATTACCAATCTCGTCCGTCATCTTGAATTTTCAAATCATAATCAAATATACATAAACTGCGTCCCAAAAATCGCAAGATATCGATTTTATATGGAACTGGACCGTACACAAAATTCATCCGCCATCTAAATTATATCATCTGAAACGGTATTGTCACGCGAGTTATGAATTCTTGACAAATTTTAAGTTAATCAAATAACTGTATAAACGGGCACGGGCACGGTTCAAGAAAGGCTTACTTTTCGTCTTTCGAATATAAAAATTCAAGTTATTTACGATTGTGATTTTTTTATTTTGATGAAATAT
This sequence comes from Gonioctena quinquepunctata, assembly GCA_018342105.1. Lineage (NCBI taxonomy): Eukaryota > Metazoa > Arthropoda > Insecta > Coleoptera > Chrysomelidae > Gonioctena > Gonioctena quinquepunctata. The sequence continues at coordinate 131,108 of JAFIRS010000525.1, forward strand.
AGGCATTATTATTTTTAGTTCTCTATGTCTATGACAGAAGTACAATTCGAATTATGCATTTGTTGGTCCACATACATTATGATAAATATTATGAGCTAGTGAAAGTAAATGGTGAAAAATGTAAAAACGTATAGAAAAGGGGCAAAACTATAATGTATACCACAACATTTGTAATAAACTACCGGAAAAGTCGGAATTGGAGCAGCCTCCTGCCCAAGAGTTGTGAAATTTCACCCCCGTGGTGGATGGCAAGAATAACACAAAAATGTGTATTTATTTTCGGCGGAAAAAATTACTATATTCAATCAAGAGGTGCGGTATAGTTTTCCCAATATCAATTGCAGAAGCATAAAAAAGTCTTGCGGCGAAATCCTGTGAGCAGCAGTGGCGGAGATAACTAATTTTATTTAGATATTTTAAGATTTTAGAAATACTTCATAAATAATGAAAAATGAAAAAAAAATTAAAGACAAGCTTTTATTTATACAAATACATTAAGAAAAAAAAACTAGAATATCCTACAAAACTAGAATATCCTAAAACGTATTTTGATCGGCACACACCAAGACCACAGACGCTACTGGTTTTTAATCTTTCAGAGCTATTAAAACACAAATATAACGCGTGATTTATGACCTCCCATCGTATAGCCACACCTGCTTGACTTGATTGGCCCAGACGAATCGGTTCTAGAATAGACAGCAGTCACTCAGGTCCACGTTGACTATCGGCTCTTTTGATCTACCGTTTACCGACATCGAATGTTTACGAGTAGTACAGATTATTTTTCGTTCCGTTTCTTCGCATATACTCTCGTGTTAGCGAAGTGAGTTTTTATTTGCTCCCTATAGAAACAGCTTCTGCAATTGATATTGGATGGACTATAACAATACTTTCAATACATAACATACGAAACTTCCCAAAATACAGTTACTCAAAAAACTTCTCGATCGCTTTAATTCCCATTCATTAAGTACATGCTATTTATTTTGTAGCAGTAGCTTCAACAGTTTAGGAATTCACATTAGAGCATACTTTTCATTCGTGCAATTTGTTGTAATTACTCTTCTAGGACTTCTAGAATCCGTTTATGCAAACCATTTGATTCATTACAACTAGAGCAAAGGTGCAATTAGTATGCATTTCAGGGGTTATAGTTGTGAGCTACATGATACGTATCTATATTTCAGAAAGAATCGCTATGAAAAGTAAGTGTGAATACTTTTCGGATAATTTGCTATAGCTGTTTTTCAACTCGATTACAGAATGATGAAAAAAACAAATAAAATGAAAAGAAATACATGAGGTAAGATCGTCACAAATAATCTACTAAAGCAGATAACAAAATGAAATAAAGTTAATAATAAAATTCGTTACTGTTTTATACGTAATTAGTGAGTGAAGCCCACAGACGATGAGATACTTACGGGCGTACAAGTACACGCGTGCAAAAATTCAAGCAGGGACTGAATATATCTTCGACATATATTTTAGGCAGATATTGTCTACACACTGACGTATACAGGGTGTTAGTGAATAAGTGCGACAATCTTCAAGGGGTGATTCAGCATGAAAAAATAATGACAGTTTGCTTTATAACTTTTGTCCGCAAATGCATTGTTTTCCGAGATACGGGGTGTTGAAGTTTTTCTCTGACTATTTAGTTTTTGCTCTGAAACCGGTCGAGATATGCAAATGAAATTTGGTGAGTTTCAAGAGGTAGATAATGCGCATTTTTTGACAGGCAATTAAGAATTTCATGTTCATCATTGGCGCGCATACTGGTAATGATCTAATTTTTTTTAATTCCTCGTTCAATTTATGACAAAAAATCTCTCTAGCCTTTTTTTCGTATGGGGCGCCGTTTTTATGCAAAAAATAAAACATCTTAACGCCTATTTATCATTTCTTTAATACATTATCAAGAACTATTTAATACAATAACGTTAAACCAGAACAATAACAGAAAATAACACTAATAAATAAATAGGCGCAAAGCTACAACAAATGTTCAAAATGACCTCCCTCAGACGTGATACAAGATTCAACTCTTCGCCTCATTGATTGTCGTATTCGCGCAAATATTCCTGGTGTATTTCTTATTGTCTCACAGCCCGCTATGATTAGATTCCTCAGGCCTTCAACATTTTCGACGGGAGTGGAGGAAACGAATGACTTAAGAAAACCCCAAATACAAAAATCTAGAGGATTTAAATCCGGAGATCGAGCAGGTCAATGTTCCGTACCTCCCCTACCTATCCAACGATTTGAATATACTGTATTACGTACAATGATGCAAAATGGACTGATGCACCATCATGCATGGACCAGAAGTGTTGTCTCAGCTGTAGAGGAATTTCTTCAAGAAGAACAGGGTAACTCTTCCTGTAGGAAATTAAGGTAAGAGTCGCCTGTTAGTCGTTGTGGGAGGAAATATGGACCGATTAAATGATTATCAAGTACCCCAAGCCATACATTCACTGAAAACTAATTTGAAATATCTCAGTGGCGTACCATTTTTTTCTTTAAAAAAATTGAGATCATTACCCGTATGCGCGCCAATGATAAACATAAAATTCTTAATTGCATGTCCTAGATTTTTTTATTCTTTGACTATAGGCAATATATCATATCCGATTTTTATTATCATATTTTCTCGAGCACTTTCCACTTTCTTTTTCGAACGAATAACATCATCTGTGACTTTTTTTAATTCAAGCGTAAATTGTGGAAAGTAAAAAATTTGCACAATTTATTCAAATCTTTATTTATATTATTTTGGGTTTCGTTGAGTGCTCTACAGCACTGAAAGAGACATACAGTTGAGTATCATCGGCGTAGTGATGAATTTTAGCAAATTCTATAATTTCAAAAAAATCGGAAATGTATAAGGAAAACAGGAGTGGCCCCAGGATAGATCCCTGGGGAACACCGTAAGCAATCGATAATGAATCAGACTCAATACCTTCTAAGACGACGCGCTGGGATATATAATAGTATGTTACATATAAAGTAGAGATCTAGAATTCTGAAACGGTGACATATATCAACAAACACCAAATATCAATGTTGAACGGAAAAATAAAAACTCAGATACAAACTGAAAGAAGAATAACTAGATTTTTTCCTGATATTAGAACATTCGAGTCCAGACGTTGTACAAATTACTTGAGGCTCGACATGTGAGTCAACTCCAAATTAGACATAATCCGAATATAGCCGAACGGATACATACTCATTGTTAATATACCTTACATGTACACATACACACAACAATGCACACATATTGATCGAAGTCATTAAAAAATAAGTTCATCAATTATTTATAGATCATTCGGGAAAGGTTTGATGTTTTTTATTTTGTTATAAGCAAATAATGGCCTTTACAAATTCCAAAACATATTCTACTCTCGAGAGTTTTGCGACACTTATTACTTGGACCAACCTAGAAAATTGCACATCCAGCAGTTTTGGAAATGCAAAATGGATTGTTATTTGAATTATCACTGAAGCAACAAATTCTTTTTTCTGTAGATTGAAAACCATTTTACATATTGTCCCTCTACTGCACCAAGCAATGCAACGCCTAACACCGATTTATTTTGGGAAAACCAATAAAGAATGTTGAAAAAATATCTAGGGCCGTTTTCACCAGAAAATAATTTTATTTAAACTTTTAAATAGAAAATACCCTAAGCTCTAAGAAAATAGAAAATCTCTAAGCTCATCAGAACTACATATGTGTGCCAAGTTCACAGGAGAAAAATCAATCATCCCCTATTATTCTACCCTTAGGGGTAGATTTCAAATTAAGATGGGACTAACTTCAAAGTATACCCTATTCAATAAAAAAAGAATCATCCAAATCGGATAACCCACTAAAAAGTTATATGTGGTAGAATCGGTAAACATGTAATAGAAATTCAGTGGGTGAAAAATCAATCCCCTATTTTCCTACCCGTTAGAGGATTTTTTTTCAAAATCAAATGGGACAAAATTTGAGGTATACCCATCCAATAAAAAAAGAAACATCAAAATCGGACTACTCTGTAAAAAGTAACCCTTTTTCCGTCAGTTAATAATAAAAAAATCACTAGACATCTGAGACTCATTATAAATGGATCCGATACCGTTATCATGACCCATTGTTCGAGGTGTGAAATTCTACATCCACGTAATTTGACAGTTATGACTAATTTGATTGATTCTTGAACTTTTTATATTAGGTTTGGATTATGTTATAAACTAATTTGCTTAAAATAATCAGGACAGTCAATTAAAGATATCATCTTGTGTCAAAATTTCATTGTATCGAGTACGTCCCTACACTTGTGGTCGGTCGACCGCTTAGCCTTATCGGTAATGAATAATTATGAATCTCTTAGATGTATTGCAGAACTATACTTTTTTTATGATTACCCGAAAGCGCTTTTGGTTTGTGAGTAAAATTAGTGTTCTTCAAAATTGAAAATCAGTTTGAATATGGCAAAAAATCGACCCACCGTAACAGTTTAAGTTCAAGCTCAGTTTAGGATATGTGTTTCCAAAATGAAAAACAGAGTATATCTGTCCGAAATGCGTATTCATTTATCTGTGTAATAGCTTATGATCGCTAATTATCTAGAGATTAGTAAGCAATATCAATTTCATCAAGAGCAAGTGGGTCGATTTTTTGTATAATATCATGAAATCATAACAACTGGCAAAACAAATGCAATTACTTATTTTCAAAAATCCCTGACTCTGAAACCTTCATATTGAAAGGAATGATCTCACCCATAATCAACAATTATTCGCTAAGATGAAGGAGATATTGAACATTTTGTAAGACAAATTATTCGGTATTTCGAGAAACGAAAGATGCTGCAAAAAGCTCGCTAAAAACGGACAACTAGACGCTCTGCAACCCTTTTCTAATTTCCTTATCGACGTTATTCAGGTGTACTTCACAAATGACTATTTCCACTTCCACGAAGTTCACTATTCAAAGGGAATATCAATTCCAGGAACGACTACAGTATTAAATTGTCCCATTCCGAATCTATATCATAACAGAATGTTGCATTCGCAGAATTGTGAACGTTTAAGCCTTTTCGGAGGCCGCATTAAATTGCAGATTACAGAAACTTTTTGTGGTCAAACATGTTTCTACATAAATCAGATGATTTGAATTCGGAAAAATACGACAATTACAAATATTTGTATTTGCATATCCACGTTCACTCATTTAAGAATATTAATATATGATTCTGCAGTATTCAAGTTAAACAGGAATACATTCGTATTAGGAATAGATGAAAATATAGAACTTCTCAAAACCCATCCCTATTGTTTATCAAATCGAATATTATATAGTGCCGCTTTCAATATGTTAACAGTTATTTCATTCACATATTGATCAAACCATTTTATTCACAGATTGATTAAAACTATACCCACGCAAATCGTGCCTTCAACCAGCAATAGAAAGCAGTCAGCGTGATTGCCAAGGCAGATTACAAAGACTCCTGCAAAACCTTTATTCAGGAGATTGGAAATATTGACACTTTCTGCACCATACGTTTATTACTGCTCGGTTGAAATCCATAACCATCTCCATTGCTATAGCAAACACAAAGATCTACACAGCTATCCCACCAGAAATAACTCCCAGCCCATCAATCCTAGTTACTGCCTTAATATCTCATAAGAAAACTAAGCCAATCCGCAATTTAAATAATACATTAATCTACAGACATTGTTCAATCTTCCACATTGAGTTTCGAAGACATTTCAAATATTCTCTAGAAAATAGTCCAGTGGCGTGAGATCTGGAGAACGTGCAGGCCATAAAACAGGTCCATTATTTTCTACCCAACGCTCTTGAAAGAATTATTGAAGACAGTAGTGACTACATTATGGTTATATAGAGAAGCACCATCTTGTTGTCACAATATTTGTTGTCGTTCTTCGATTGGAATATGTTCCAGTAGTTTTTCTAAGAAGTTTAGAAATCGACGGCCCGTCAAGGTGTCTTGGCTCCCTAAAATACTTTACTAGCGCTATATTCGGCTATTTCTTTAGAGAAAACACCACCCATATACACGAAATTATGTGTTTATCGCTCATAAAACTGCCGTTGTCCAATATTTTTCCATTTTCATATAATGACACATCTTTGGTCAGTATATTTTGTACTCACCTCGGATAGCTGTATCTTTCGACCAATATTAACAGCTTTCATATTGACCGTGTTAGTAGCAACGGAGGTACACCGGGGCACGGAACACAACAACCGATCCGTTCTTTTTAGATCGTGCTCCATGCCTCGGAACAACACCTTCCCCTGCCATGTTCATTACAGTATTTGAGAAATGTATTGGAAAATATATCCTTAATCAATTGATTTTTCCAAACGAAGCATAAAAAATGGATGAAATAGTTCGGCGTTTCCTAGTTAGAACAAACTCCAGTGAACTGACATTTGATAATTTGATGCCACAATAATCTCCATTGCTGCAGCAAACACGAAGATCTACGCAGCTATCCCATCAGAAATAACTCCCAGTTCATCAATCGTAAATTTCGCATCAATATCTCATCAAAAAACTCTATTAACTTAAACATTCAAAAAACTCCCTCGAAGTCTCTCTGTCACTCCTCAACGTTTTTTTGTTGAACTTCTCGTTGGAATAGGATTCTCCCAGTCCACAGAACAGTTAATTTATTGACAGTGCCATATATTGGTAGATCAGCCAGATTTTTGTTCCTCTTTAGATCACACCTGTTTTTTTCGAGTACGACCTTAGCCAGCCCGACGCACGATATGAAGAGGCTTGAGGTCTAGTATGACTTTTATTTCAGCTTTTGGAGTCCATCTCATTGCTCCTGTTATGCAAAGACATGCAAGTGTTTGAACATTATCTAAGGCTTGTCTTGCTATAGGCAGCCTGGATCTGCCAAGTCAAAACACTGTATTCATTTGACTATATTCCTAGGTAGGCGCATTTCATATATAATTTAAATTTTATCACCTTGCCGCTACTAAAAAGAGACCAATATCGAGATTGATAGTGTTTGAATGCGGGATTCGACTTAAAAGTGGGATCTCTGCATGAACTAACTTAATTTACTTTTGATTTGTTTCTAACGTCACCTCTCGTAATAGGAGACAAAAACATGAGCTTGAAGCATACCTATGCATGGTGTTTTTGTCAACAACCCCTTCTCGCAAGTTTTTCTTACTAAACGGCCATGCTTGGTGACCGGACAGATAAGTTCGGACCTGGATGGCGGGGGATTACAAAATCAGTAAAACAGGATGGGGATGTGTTTTTCCAAATTTTGGGCTCCACTAAAGGTTGCCTTACAATGTTTGTGAGAACACAGGGGTAGTCATGTATGAGTGTCTTGAAGAAACCATCATATAGGCCAAACTCCATCGAAAGCTTTGGATATATCTAGCGCTATAGCAATAGATTTGCTGTGTTTGTCGAATGAAGTAAGCCATACATGTATCACCGAGACACGTACGTCTCCTGTAGCAAAAGCAATATTGGTTATCGCGGGTAATAATCATATGTGCTAGGGGTTTTATCACTCAATTTTTTTTTAAATTTTCGAAAAAGCATTTTGCCTGGAAATTTTACTGAGTGCGATTTGCGGTCTTATTATCTGATTAAACCACGAAAGCGAAGCTTGAGTGGTTTAATATTTGATAATAAGGCCGCAAATTGCACGAGTTAAATTTCCTAGACGCAAAATGCTCGAGGGAAAATTACCAGAATTCATGTTATACAGGGAAAAATGTTTCGACGGGGAAAATTACAACAATTCTTCTCGTTCCAAAATTGAAGGAATCGTGTGTCCGTTTCTAAATGCTTTGTTTTACAGATTCATTCGTTTACAATGATCATTCACTGCTCGTGAACTCGCCCAAAAACCTAAAATATATATAAATTATTCACTATCAAATATGTATCTTAAAATGGCCCTTTTCCGAGGGCCAACTACCAACTTGAAATAATCAATAAATATGATGGTGATTTTGGTTAGTTTTTGGGGTGTAATAAATTGAGATGGCGTGATAAAATGAGTAGAAAATGTTTTTGGGGTTGGATTTTTATGTGAAAAAATAAAAAAAGTTATTTTCAAAACAAATTTTGAAGTCGCCGGGGCTCGAACTGCCGGCTTCGCAGTTGTACGCCTTAGCTGTTTGGCCACTTTACACTTTATAATAGTGTATTGTGCTTTATCCAGTAATCCACGAGAATTGTGGTTGCTGTTATGAAAATAATGGATTTCAATTATTCATTGCCTTACTTGAAAATCTGAGGTTTCAAACATGCTGAAAAAGGTATTAAAATATCAAATCACTATAATAGTAAGTTAAAAATCCCTTATTTAATCAATTTTGCATTTCCTGTTGACATTTCTGAAAGGACATTCATCATAGCACTTTTATACAATCGAACAAAATAGCCGCTCATATTTCTTTATTTACCTGAATAGTCGATCATATTGCATATCAGGTGACTAAGTTCATGACTTTTTATAGGTGGAGCCATGTGTGAATGAAATAATCGCTGATAATATCTGATCGTTCAAGATATCTCTCGAGCTCCATATATTGTAACAGTTCTAAACCTTACAACTTTATTAAGACTACTTACTCTCTCCTCTCCTAATCGATGACTAAAATATCAATTTGTTCATTCTCTTCAAACAGAGAGGTTAGAATCAACGTTTCAAACAACTATCACAAACAATTTTCAACGATTCCAAGACATATCCCTATCTTGAGCCTCGCACAGTGTCAGAAAGTAATAAAACGGCGATTCAATTCCTTCTCTCGAAATAAAATCGGTTAAAGTTTAATTGCAGACCGAAATAAATGCTGAATAATTAAAAGTATAGTTTAATTTATATTCTGATTAAATATTTGGATACCATTTAAGGGGGTGACAAGCACACGAAAGTGGAATTCGAGGAATTGTGAGAAGGGTCGGTATGTTATCTGCTGGGGGAAGTAGGAAAGAAAATTAGTTTGAGAAATAGCTGAGAGGTAGTAGGGTGCACGAGAGTTGATGAAGCTAAAAAGATGTGTCAAGATAGAGAAGACTAATAGTAGCAAAGATCTTCCATTTTATTGTGGCACAAAAGTTTTCATTTAAAACCAATTTGGTGCTCGCACAATAGTTGAATGAATTACGTTGTATTTAATACGCCGAGGGGAAGGCTTGATATGGCACTTGAACTATCGAGCAATCATAATTGATTTGACTAAACACAAGAGCGAAGATATCTATCTATCATTTCAGAGTTGAAATAGCCTAGAAGCTGTCTGTCAAAACATAACTAATTTCCAAAGGGGTAACTGATGAGAGAATTGATGAATTATTTTGATATTTTGGGGTGGAAGAAAACTTAGCCTTGTAATTTACACTGCAAAAGGTGGTGGCTGCTTGTGAATAAAACTGGATACTTTTTATAAAAATCCGGTACTCACAATTAAAATGTATTTTGTCGTGAAAGCTGTTTTTGGGTAATTTCAGGCTTTTCGTTTCCACTATCACAACGGACATTTATCTTTGTACAGCTTTGGCACACAGTGTTAGACTACTCTTCAGGTGCTACATACGAGGGCTATTGAAAATATTTCTTACAACATAATAAATTTCTAAATCAGTGGCGACAAAAATGAATCATTGGGCGCAAGATCTAGGACTATATTGTTGTGAATGGGTGACCAGTTGGACTTCATCAATTACCAAAACAGTTGATTGCTGCTTGCCTACCAGTGAAGAGTTAGCAGCTATTTCCTCCTCAACATTCCAACGCTTAGTTGTAAAGAAATTACACTGAATATTGTGTGGAACAAGTTGTGGTGAGTTTCACGCGATGTTTGATTGTCATATACATTACCTTAAAAGCTGTTATATCTTCCAGTTACTCTAAATACTGAAAATAAAAATAAAACTGCGAAAGACAAGAAAATAGCTTCGTTCATATTTTGCAGTCTTGTATGCATCAGAAGATTAGACGGTTTGAGTGTCAGAAAAGTTACCAGGAAGAGTGAAACCCCCATTGGGACGCACACCAAATCATGTGCATAGAAGCTTTTCTGCAAAATATGAACGCGGATATTTATCACACAGAAAAATTATTCTCCACATTTTCAGTATTTTATGACGACCGGAAGCTCATTAATGATTCAACCAGCTTTTAAGGCAATGCATATGACAATCAAACCTCGTACGACACGCGATAGTTCCCATAAACTCATCACCAATTGTCAAATACAGAATTCAATGTAATTCCTCCGCCACTGGTCATTTGGAATCTGAGAAGAACTTCACATTGGTGTTATGTTGTGGGGTCAATAGGAAACATAGTATCTTATTCGATAGGATTTCAAATATATGAAGACACATGTATATTTTTTTTTTCAGGATAAAACTATTGAATTAATTATTATTTTTATAATTTTGGCCTGATGGCATGCCTATAGACGGAATAACAATGTTGCCAAATATTTCACACATTGACTTGACTGACGAGGTAACGCTTGACGAAAATGAGTGAACATTCACAAGACAATGTTTCATTTCCATGAGTATCAGAGATGGGGAGGTGGAGGGTATTATTTAGGTTCACGATTTATTCATTATGATAGATGTAATAGTTCCTATTTATCTCAACCAGAAAATCCATTGTTCGCTTAAGGTACCTACTTTTACATTTTATTGACTAGATCTCGTTCGAACACTTTGTTACAATAAAAAATAAGCTCTGTAAAGTAAAAAACAATCTTCTTTTCGGATGCACTAAAAATATGATGTATATGTATGTTTATAATTAACCCTGCCATATTCCATAGGCGTACAAGGTTAAATCTAAAGTTGATGTCACTGGATAGCTTATGAAAAATTAAGGTAGGAATGTGCAAGTAGATATAGGACATCATGAATGAAACATATCTAGAATTTTCCGGAGAACCCAAAAATGCAATTATATACTGGGTGTCCCATTAGAAAAAACAAAAGTTTATATCATAACTTTTTAATGCGGAGTTCAATTGTTTTTGTATTTACATTTCCTGGCGGTTCGGAGAAAATGCTGCAACTTTCCCAATTTACCCATTTTTCCAGCTCTTCAAGTACGGGGATATCTATTGGTCCAAATATAACCGATTACCCTGTAAAGTTGGTTCAAAGGTATTTCGTACCAGCTTAGTGACTGTTAATATGATTAGCCCCTAACAATGGACAACGCTTAAATATGCTCTGTAATTTCCTGTTCCAGGTACAATAAAATAATAAATTTACAATTACCTACCTGATTTTCTTTTCCTCACTACAAAAGTTTTTTTTTAACAAATAATATTATGTAGATATAAATCCGTCCCTGCCATAAGAGATAAAAATATGGTCGGATTTGTTTCACAAATGGGTTTTTTTTCTAAAAAACGATCATAAGCTTAGGCACAGGTAGTGTGGAAAACTTTGAAGGAAATTAATTTTCGTTATGAAAAAATTAAAAACAAAATGAGAGATTAATAATTACAGACATTGGTGGCAAAAGTGGATTTGTCGATGGTGGCTCACTAGCATTTCAATCAAAACGGACTGGAGACTATCATAAAGACATGAACGCTGATATTTTTGAAGTATACTTCCAGCAAATGCTAGATCTTATTCCTCATGGGTCTGCTATAGTCATTGATAATGCCAGCTACCACTCAAGAAAATCCCAAAAAATACCAACATCTTCTTGCAAAAAATGACATCATTCATTGGCTTACTTTAAACAAGAAGCCATTTCACAAAGATATGCTGAAAGTGGAGCTACTGGAGATTGTAAAGTTGAATAAACCTGTTTGTTCAAAATTTGTTGTCGACGAAATCGCTTCAAATCGGAATATAACGGTACTTCGCCTTCCGCCATATCACAATGAATTAAACCCCATAGAATTGGTGTGGGCGCAAGTAAAAGGGTTTGTAGCAAGGCATAACACTACTTTTAAAACAAGAGACGATGAAAACCTCTTGCAAGAAGGAATAAAGACAGTGGATTGCGAAAAATGGAGAACAGTGATTGGAATAGAATGAAGAATGTGGGAAGCTGATAACATGCTAGAAAACACTGTAGAACCACTTATTATTTCTCTGGACCCCAACGACGATAGTTCATCGAATTTAAAAATTAAAAGTTGTATTGTAAAAAGTAGATTTTTTTATAAATATCAATATTTATTCCAATTCATCTATTTTCATATTATTATTACTTTTTATCTACTTAGTATTAGAATAATTAACATCTCAATTATCCGCCTATCTCTATAAATGAGAAAGAAGCTTTCCGGAATTTAACTTTTTCTGACGTAAAAAGGTCCGCTGAATACAAAGAAGTGACCATCTCGTCGAGCTAAGAGAGCTATGATGTCGCAAAATCTCGAAACGTCGGTGCGCCGGCGGAAAAGATGGTAATAGCTTCTTCATTTCATGTCCTATCGACGAGATGGTCACTTTTTTGGATTCAGCGGAGTTTTTTACGTATAGAAAAGTTATTTTCAGATTGCGCTCCGATGGTTTTTTCATTTGACATGTCAAAGTCGACCGGTGCGCCATCTATGATTTCTCTCGCAGTTATCTCGATTTTTCCGGTTTCACGGTGAATCTGTCGGAATGAGATACCACATATGCTATATTTTCGAACCGGAGATCGATACGACCACTTTGGGTTTTCGAAGATTTTTTGGGGTCTAGGCAATGTTAGAAAATTTGAATTTTCTAATTTTTTTTCCGTATCGAAACCAAATTCTGTTTCCAGACTAATTCAGCCATTCTGAATCGATTGGAGTTCGCAGAATCGCTCATTCTTTTACGGTTTCCGAGTTAGAAAAAAAAATCCGAACTTCCAGAAAAAAAACCGGAAATGATTTTTTTTTCCGAAAAGAGAACCCATAACAATTTTTTCATAGTTTTTTGCATCAGTTTCCAGAATTTCACGCCGATCACTTTGTCCCTGATGTTTTTGCGATTCTTCCAACAGATGTTTGCATCGGTGCCTCAGCAAAAATAACTTTTTTCATTTTAAATCGAAAAAAAAATATTTCCCCTACTCCGATTCCATCGTGCTTCTTGCCATTCGAAAGGAAATTCTTTTTTCCACGGGGATATGGAATGTCTCATCGATATCTGCGTCTCTGATTTATTTACGATTTTTCGAAGAGAATTCTGCACGGTAGCAGCATGATAGAACGCATTTTCGATGACGTCCCTATGGACGTTGACGTTCTAAAAACGAAATGAGAAAGAAGCTTTCCGGAATATAACTTTTTCTGACGCAAAGGTCCGCTGAATCCAAAAAAGTTACCATCTCGTCGATTGAACCGCAGCTAAGAGAGCTATGATGTCGCAAAGTCTCGAAACATTGGTGCGCCGGCGGAAAAGATGGTAATAGCTTCTTCATTTCATGTCCTAGCCACGAGATGGTCACCTTTTCAGTTTCGAAGGGAAAACCTCTTGCAAGGGGGTATAAAGACAGTGGATTGCGAAAAATGGAGTAAGTGCGCCGAACATGTGGTTGGAATAGAATGTGGGAAGCTGATAACATGCTAGAAAACACTGTAGAGCCCCTTATTATTTCTCTGGATCCCAACGACGATAGTTCATCGGACTACTCGGAATATGATGGCTAAAATTTAAAAATTAAATTGTTTTATTGAAAATAGTAGATTTTTTTATAAATATTTTTATATTATTTTTACTGTTTATCTACTTAATATTAGAATAATTATTACCTCAATTATTCTAATAAACTGTCTGTAGTTACGCCGCTGTCACATAAACTTCATTCAGAAAACTATCTTTCTATTGTTATGCAAATTAAGGTGACCCTAATTCAGTACCGATTCGGGGTGTGTACGTCTTAAATAACTGAAATACGGGATTTTTTAAAACTATCATTGCAAGTTTACAATACAATCTTTAAGTTGTCCTGTTTAAAGGGTTCTGTCATTGCAAATGTACATTTTATCATTTAACAGGGCTAGTGGCACAGTGGTACTAGCGTTAGTCTTGTGCCCACTGTTTCCACCCGGTGCGAGTTCGACTCCCGCAACTGGCGAAACATTTTTCGAGGCCCCAAGAGTGGTTTCGGATCCCACTATGGAAGGTAAGGCCATCGTGATCTTAACTCGTACACGTTCTCATTACCTTCGGAGGGTTGGTCAAACAACTGAGAAAGCGGTTAAAAAACAATTTTAAACAATCGCTCTCTCACATTAGAAAACAGAGTATAGTATGATCTTTTCTAGCACTCAAAACACGAATTGTTAGATTAGAAGTTATAAAATAATACAAGTGTTGTGAATGTTTTTATGGATAAGAAGAAAAATAATATTGATCACTGCTAATTAATACAGTACAAATGTGTTTGAAGTCATCGAATACACTTTATTTTCCCATCCTCTTAGAGTAATTAGACATTCAGCCCTTAAACATCTCCATCGCAGCGGTTTTATCCGTTCGAGAGAGTATCGAACTATAATTAAATTCGAGGGAGTAGATGAACAACAACAATTTCCATCTATTTCCGGAAAATCCAATAATCCGGAAGAATATGGACTCCGATTAGACAATATTTATTTAGCGTAATATCCGCACCGGCTCACAAAAACACCAAGAGAATAGAAAAAAGATCGAGTAAACAATACAAAGCTATGCGGATGATATAAAAGCACGTTCCGATCGAAATTTAACACCGTAGATCTGCTCTCTTGCTTTTGCTTTGTCGCTGACGTTCATTCACCATTGGACTATTTTTACTTTATTCCACTCCACCCCAATACTCGACATGTGTCCCTCTCACGTCGGAACAACACGTGTTGCTACAGAGTTATCCCACTTCTGACACCGATATCTGTCACTAAATGGGTATTCGATATACAGGCTGTTTTTGAATACATAATGCCGCGACCGTTCGTTCCCTTGGAAAAACTCCGTGTTGTTCCCCACTATCCGGGAAGGAGCCGCCTAAACTTACCCAATTATTTGCCCATTAAACAATGTAACATCCTAGGGTTTGTCAAGGAAATAAGTGAGCGCTCACAACTTACTAAACAACTCATATTAATTCTCAAACAAACACAAATAGCAAGTTCTGTTGCTACACATTTTTTGCAACCTGCTCTATAAATTCGCAACGGATGCGCGTCTTGCTTTATCAACATCGGGATTACCCCCAGTGCTGTCATACAATCCAACCGCCTTGCGATTTGCTGAATATTATTTACTTAGATTCTCACACCCTTTTTACAATGCACTGAAAGATTGAATAATCTTGAACCCCAATTTGCATTAATAAACTGGGTGTTCCAGGATTTATTCTTGAAAAAGTGTGACATTGGTTCACCGTATTTATAGGTGGAACAGACAAAATGTCTAGAAAAAAGTCACTTCCATTTATTCTTTGGTTGTTAGGAATATTTTGGAGTACTTTATTATCTAACAAAAACTAATTTATTTGTCCAATAAATGAGTATAACCAACAGTACCCAGACAGCACGGAATATTCCTAGAATATTCTCTAAATATCCGAAAAGAAAAGAGTATATTCCGAATATACATGGAATATTCCTAGAATATTCACATATTCCAGGAATATTCCAATATGCATATTCTTGGAATATTCTCGGGAGAATGTACCACGAATATTCTCGTGAGAATATTCCTGTATGAATATTCATAGAATATTCCTGTGTCCATGAATATTCATAGAATAATCATGTATGAATATTCATAGAATAATCAAAATTGAATATTCTGTATTGTATATTCATGGAATATTCTCCCTTATTTCTATGGAATGAACACCAATAACCATTTTCGAGTTCAAAATATGGGACAAGTATGAGAAAAAGTGCAAATAGATGTATTTGATTTGCAAACAGAGTTTTTGTTCAACCAAGCTGACAAAAATACACTACTGTACTGACCAAATTATAATTGGTCGGAAAATATCGAGGTGCACTTTCACGACCAATCAAAACCATTCCGGGCGCGTCTGCGTCTGTCGTTCATCCGGTAGTCGTAGCTTAACCCGATAGCAGAGCTCTAAAGTTGAATGCATGTTAAATTGACATTTGACATCTTTTGTTTTTGTTTTACTGGTGTGGGTTACTTTTGCATATTTGTATGTAAAACTACTGTGTTTGGAATTGTTTAACAAATATTCTTAATAATCACCACACTGTGGTAAGTACACTTTTATGTTTCCATTCATTTAATTCCATAAAAATTTCATTAGTATTCATTGATCATTTCATTTTCAAGGCGTTTTCTACAAAGGGCCTAAAAGAAAAAGAAGCAGTGCTTGGTATGAGGAAGTACACCAGGAAACTGAAAATATTCTCAATACAATTTTCACACAAACTCCGTCACAGCATGCAAAAGGACAGTTAAGTTATCAAGTTGAAACTATTAGTGATAGAATGGATTCAAGTTTTTCTGATTCAGATACTTAGCAGTAGTTCGATCTTGCAATTCTTGATTTTCAGAGATATCCCTGTAGTGACAGAAGAAACGTGTTAATAAAAAATGTGTTATTATTATTATAACTATATAGAAATAGACCTGTTTAAATTCATGTTATTTTATTTCATTGTAGGGAAGGGGTGCGCAGTCTGCGGAAATCAAATGGTTTTTTTCTAAGTGGAACCTGCAATTCCAATCCACAAATACTCTGAGGAGAACAATTACGTGTTGCACTACCACATAATTTTTGAAATGAAGTTTTGTTTCTTGGCGAATGTAAGCAAAAACATTGCTTGAATTGTCAGGCATAATTGTAGAAGTTCATATTATTGATGTATAAGTGCCATTCAAGATTTTATATTTGAGGATACTCATGTGGGGAAACAGTTGTATTTTTCTTTACTTTCTTAATTTCTAAAATTTCAGGGAATTGTTATCTTGTTCTGAAAACCCTTCAGGATATTTAGGAAATATTACTATCATATTCCTGAATTACTTCGAATATTCTCGGAATATTCATAGAATATGTTCATGGAATATTCTAGGATTATTCTTTCTGAAATATTGTAGGTATATTCTGGATATACAGGGAATATTCCCAGAAGACATTCCAGGAGTATTCTTTCTAGAATAATCATGGAATATTCTGGGAATATTCCTCATGGAATATTCAAGGAATATCAAAAATTTTCCCCACCAGCACATTCTAGAAATATTCCAAAAAAGATATGTATATCCCTGGCACATTTAAGAATATTCCAATATCCCAAAAATAATATTCTATGAATATTCATGGAATATCCAGTGCTGTCTGGGTACAAGGAACCCCTGCAGGCCGCAGTGTTTAAGGAAACTCTTGTAAATCCGATCTCTAGATCAACCAACTGACACCAAAATATAATAATGAATTGAGTTATTTTTACACGACGAATTGACGGCTGATCTCCGGAACCTGACCAGAACAGGCAAGCAGAACAACAGGTCTGATAACTGAACACTGCAAGTATCACGAAACAAATCTGAACATCATAGAAACCGTGGAATACAGACTTTGTGGCAAGGAAGTGAATCGGCCTGAAGAATACCATAAATCAACACCGCCTAGTGAAAAGGTTTCTGAAACTATTCACTATTCCAGTTAGGACCACTAAAGAGAACCCTGGTAAACCCAATCTCTAGTTCGTCAGCACCCAACCAACCAACTGATGCCCAAATATATGAGTTAGAGGAATAGGCCTTAATCATCAGTAGTAGAATTTCGGAATATTGTTATGGTGTATATCGGATTGTAACCGTTACACTTTACAAATATTTTGGTGGGCAACTATTACTTCTGTGGTAGAGCCGAACACTTCAGTAAATGTTGATGGAATATCTTTATTGCATATTTATTTTCACTGATGAGGAGTTTCTACTTGTGCAGAGCGGAGACGCGGAAGAACTATTTGTTTGAGAATTGTAAAATAACAATGTAATGTATCGAGCTATAGTGCTGGAGACTTGAATGACGAATTGTGACTAGGTTGAACGACGAGTTATGAATGTGTATTGAACAATGTCGAGAGAGTAACTAACTGAAACTTACTTGAACAATGCCAAGAAACTCGTTTTTATTATGCCAGCCAACTGTATGGCTGTACTTTCCGGTACTATGTCTATCAATTGCCAATGATTATTGCCAGGAGTTTCCCTTGGGTTAATTCGGTTTACCTAATCAATACCTAATGAAATTGCAGAAGTTGGTTTTACCTATTGAAATATTAATTATTGCATTTTCTTTTAATGGCAGAAATTCGAGAGATATTTTATGTGGGATAATTCCCCACACTTGTATCAGAAGCTCAAAAGGTAATGTTGTTGTTCATTATCTTCGCTAGTGTATGTATACAGTGCTTCTCGAAAGTCCACTCCCCCCCTCTTATTTTTGGAAAGATTATACATAAACAAGTGAAATTTGGAAACTGAATATTAAAGGTTGTAAACTTCCCTACTAGTGATGATAGATGACAAAATCGTCAAAGATGACGTCACAAGGCCATTGTGACCAATAACTTTAAATGGAACCCTACGGCAAGCGACACCTCTTTTAAAAGGTATCGAAAAAACCTATTCAATGATACTAATTTTGTTTGTGTTTATGGCAGTTTTAATGGCTCATTAGTAAACATTAAAATTTAAATTCCATTCAGTATGATATTAATTACAGATGTAAGAATCGGTATCTACTTGAAGAAATTGCTCGAAGTGACCTCCATTTACTTCCTGACAGTGAAATATCCTATTTTTGAACTCTTCTCGTACCTTTGCAAATGTGTCTGCGGAAACAGCCTCACATTCTGCAACAATACGTTGTTTTGAAACGTCAATATTGTCAGGTTCAGTGGCGTAAACCTTCGATTTAAGGTACCCCCACAGAATAAAATCCAAAGGTGTGAGGTCCGGTGATCGAGCTGGCCATTCCGTTGAACCTCGTCGTCCAATCCATCTACCACGATACTCCTCATCCAAATACCGTCTCACTGCACCGTAATAGTGTGGAGGAGCACCATCCTGTTGGAATGTTATTTCCAGATTGCCGAATTCATCTGGATTATCTTCCAAAATTTCAAGGATTAACGGTTCTATTGCGTTTTGCAACAGCTCCAGATAAACCTCACCAGTTAAATAAGTATTTAAAAAAAGAGGCCCAACGATGTGGTTTCCCAGGATACCTGCCCAAATATTCACCTTCTGGGGAAATTGGGTATGTGTTTCACGAAACAGGTGAGGATTTGCGTCACTCCAATACCTCACATTCTGTGTATTTACATTTCCATTTATAGAAAGTACTTTCGTCACTAAAACGAATTGTTTTGACATAGTCTGGCTGTTGGTCAATTTTAAGTTTCCATATTCTCACAAAATTCTAGTCTTCGGTCTGGGTCGTCGTCTGAGAGTTGATGAACCATGTTTAATTTGTATGGATGAAATTTGGTTTTTTACAACACCCTGTGTACTGTACTTCGACTAACTTCACAGGTAGATGCAACGTGAGTTGTTGAAGAAGTAGGATTAACTATTACTTCTGCCAGTATATCAATTTTTTTCTCATCAGAAATTTGTGGTCTGCCAGATCGTTTCGCATCATTTATACTACCCGTTGTTTCAAACTTACGAAGAAGCTCCCTCAAATAAGTCCTCAAAACGGGGCGATCGGGAAACCTCTCATTAAAAATGCGTTCTGCTGCATGAATATTTTGTCCAGTTTCACCAAGAATTAGGATCGCTGCTACATTATCACCTGAAGCACGTACCATTTCGCTTCTTGAAGCACTTAAACGTTCGGCTCACAGTTCAACAGTTTAACAAATTATTAAAATGTACAAAAATATTAAAAGTACCAAAAGCTGCTAAAACAGTTAAACGTTCGATCAGCAATATACAAATTATTAAATGTACTAAAACTTGGACAATTACAAAAACGTCGAATTAGGGAGACTAACAAAAACGTCAGCTTATTTGACAACTATCCAGAGGCGGAGCTTGAATTTGGAATTTTAGTATTAACTGATTTAATTCATCACAGCTTTGTGTTTTTTGAAAGCGAGTTGCCAAAACTGCCATAAACACAAACACAATTAGTATCATTGAATAGGTTTTTTCGATACCTTTTGAAAGAGGTGTCTCTTGCCGTAGGGTTCCATTTAAAATTATTGGTCACAATGGCCTTGTGACGTCATCCTTGACGATTTCGTCATCTATCATCACTAGTAGGGAAGTTTACAACCTTTAATATTCAGTTTCCAAATTTCACTTGTTTATGTATAATCGTTCCAAAAATAAAAGGAGGGGAGGGGACTTTTGGGAAGCACTTGTTCTACATAATAATGTTCTAAAAAATGATGCATACATATACATATGCATCTCGTCACTCTCCAATAAAGAAAAATCCGTTTTCTGATCTTCGTAATGGAACAGTCAGTAATATATAATTCATATCAAATTATATATATATTCTAAACGATGCCGACGTTTGGGATTTTGGACCGTTCCCTCTTCAAACCCACGCAACGTGATATTATGAAACCGACGTCGCGTTGATGGATGACAAAGGCCCTAAAACCGTAAACACTTTACATTATTTCCATTTTACGAGTACGCACAACAATTAGGAATACGCCTTGCCACTTGACCCACTCTGACACTTCCGTTTCCAGAGATTACCGTGACGTACTTCCCAAAATCGACTCTAAATTCATAATTAATTTCTAGACTGCGGAAATCATACCTCTAACCCTATTACTCTTACGGAATTCGGTATTTCAGAGAAAAGACCAGGTTTTTTCCTTAGGGGAATGTGAAGTGCCATAGAATCCTCTGAATTTGAAATATGTATGTGATTTACAATTAAAAGATATACGTGGAAATGGTTCTTAGAATTATTAGTAGTTAATGATAAGCGCCATAACAAAAAAATCTTATTTCAAGTCGTTCGAACAAAAAAATAAGAAATATCGGGAAAAATTATAAAAACAGCATTGCTAACTATTTTCAAAACAGATTCATCAAAATATCTAAATACTAATTCGGAATCGAATGTATACAAGAAAAACTGTTGAATTTGCAGATTGAATACAGGAGCGCCATTATTTATTTGATAATTCATTAAATTAGGTATACAGAGTGGGCCATTGAAAACGAAACAGCGGCTCTGTAGGTCGGCAGAACCGAATTATATAAAAACGCTCGGACACGTCAACTACATTTTCGAAAGGTACATCGTTCGCGATGAAATTCACCCGAAATACATTCCATCCCTTGGAGCTGTGACCGCCACCACTAAATTTTTAAACGGTAACATATGGCAAGTGATACCTCATTTGAAAGGTACTTTCCTTATCAATATCAAACAATAAAAATAAATTAATTCTATCGATTCGTTTTCGAGATATAAGAACTTGAAGTTGGGAAATCACTTTTTATTCACTCAATCAATAAAAATAACATCTAACAATGCAACTATTTAGAGATAATTATCATTGTCAAGGAATTAAATGATCTAACTGTTTACCAACAAATAACATGCAATTCCGTTTCAAATTTTATTTCATCCTCATTTACTTGATCGAAAAAAATTTAAGGTTCTTCCAAATCGATAAAAAGACGTTTTCTCGAATTCGACTCAAATGCCAGTACAACAAAAACATGTTTCGAGATAATTTTTTTCGCCAAATCGCAATTGTGGACGTCTATCAGTGTCAAACTGATCTTTGATTGAACGACATTGGAGTGAATTACTTGACTAAAGCTGCTGAATATCTTTCAGCAATAATGGTGTATGCAATCGCGGAAAGAGTTGAAATAATAACAATTTTTTTAAGAATGATGAGTGCGGTAACCGTACAGCTAATTTGTTCAATGAAACGCATCCAGATAAACTAGTTGCTAGAAAATACATTCTAGAATTAGTGCAAAAATTTCGTCAAACTGGATCAGTAGCCAACAAGAAACGAGACCCAGAACGTGAATTTTCGTTGAGAAATGAAGATGTTGAACTTTTAGGACAAGTTCATGCAGACCCAACATTGAGCACAAGGAAATTGGCTAGTGTTACCAATATCAGTAGAACCAGTATCTGCCGAATCCTGAAACATCATAAATTTCACCCCTACGAAATACATCTGGTACACCAATTGAATGAAGATGATTTTGATAGGCGACAGGAATTTTGTGAAATTATGACTACGAGAATAAATGCCGATGAGAATTTCCCTTTCAACATCTGCTTTTCTCATGAGTCTACATTTTTTTCGAATTCGACTGTGAATCGTCATAATTGTCGTTATTGGTCAGATGCCAATCCACATGTTTTCCACGAAGTCCATACTCAAACTCCCCAAGAGCTCAATGTCTGGGCCGTTATTTTTGGGGACCGTTTGATTGGCACCAGTATTTCTCGCCGGTCACCTGACAGGAGAAACTTATTTGGAATTATTGAATGAATTTGTTTATCCACAATTAGTAGACATCATTGAAAATGACGATCGTTACCATGAAGACCACTCGATATTTCAACAAGACGGGGCACCTCCACATTATGCACAGCCTGTTAGGGCGTTTTTGGATAGAAAGTTGGATTGGAAGAAGAGGCTCTATAGAGTGGCCAGCCAGCTCTCCAGATTTAACCCCACTAGACTTTTTCCTGTGGGGTCACTTGAAAAACAAAATATTTGCAACCGACCCAGAATCTCTGGAAGATTTACGAAGGAGAATTGTTGAAGAATGCCGTCGAATAACGCCGGAAATGCTACGAAATGTGAAGTCTCGTTTTGAACAGAACTTGTACTATTGTATGGAAATGGGTGGTAGACAGTTTGAACATTTAGTTCATTGACAATGATAATTATTGCGACAGTTGCTTCATCAGATATTGTTTTTATTGATTGAGTGAATAAAAAGTGATTTCCCAACTTCAAGTTCCTATATCTCGAAAACGAATAGATAGAATTACTTTATTTTTGTTGTTTGATATAAAGAAGGAAAATACCTTTCAAATGAGGTATCACTTGCCATATGTTACCATTTAAAAATTTAGGGGTGGCGGTCACAGGTCCGAGGGATGGAATATATTGCGGGTGAATTTCATCGCGAACGATGTCCTCCTCGAAAATGTAGTTGACGTGTCCGAGCGTTTTTATATAATTCGGTTCTGCCGACCTACAGAGCCGCCGTTTCGTTTTCAATGGCCCACTCTGTATATAATCTGGTACACAATGGATAGAGCAACAACAGGAATAGTAGAATATGCAGAAGGCAATTCAAAATGTCCGTTCTCCTTCCCAGAACTTCCATGTCATCTGATCATTTTTATATTTGTTTTTGTAATAGAAAATCAACAATGATGTTAGAAAACGGCAACTCCACGAGAGTAAAATTGGGGGAATTCCGCGTTACCCTGCAGAGAATCTCGATAACTGGACAATTGCGAAGGTGGATGGCAAGAAAAAACACACTTCAATTCAATATAAAATTTATTCATTTCGGCTACCTCAACGAATATTTTTTTTTGGGTGTGTATTGTTTCAATGAATTATACAGGCATATTCTTAAAAATTTTGTTTCTATAATTTTCAGTTTCTTGTAGTTGTAGAATTCTTTCGAGGTTGCACGAAAGGTGCTCTGAATTGGACGATATGTTTCCTGAATTTGAACAAGATGTTAATTACAAAAATAGAGAAAATTGGCTACTTTTGCCGGTCTTGCTTCTGGTCAATTGACCAATGGTAGTTCCGAAGGAAGCATTTTTTTCCAATTTTCTAAGGAAATAACATTATTTCCTTCGAGTTTCCAGGATGGAAAAAATATAACTGTCTTCAGAATGAAAATGTTGTTTAAAACGAAGTTGTTCCAAGTTTATTGTTTCCTTGAAAACTATGGCTAACTCTCCCAAACCGACCTCAACAGAAGTGACGTTTCATTTGAACGCTATAAAAATAAGTAAATTTACCAACGATACAGTTTCTCCACTTTCAATATGATTAAAAATCTTTGAAAAATCTGTAATAAAATCGAACTCTGGTGAAAATACCTAAATATAATAATAGTTATCTAATATTCCGTGAAACTGAATGGGGAACACAAAATAACCAGCTGTAATTTTTGTCAGACGCAAAAAATATTTAAGAAATTATTGGTGCAAATAGGACATGAATTTTGCCTTATTACTGTATCTGCCAAATAACGAGTTGGAGCAAAAATTAATGTGGGTGTTCACACTTTTCCATGCACAGTAGTGTGAACACCCGCATTGTCAACAAAACAAACATGCGAAGATGGCAAGGTTAACTGTATGCGTGACTAATGTAGGACCCAAAAAAGGAAAACAATATAAAATCACAGTACAATCTGTTGAACCCACTGGTGTCTCAAATTGAAAACTGCCCTGCAAATACATTTGTCATGAAAAAGATGGATTCAATAGACAATAATTTTTTGGGGAAAATCTGTGATATGTACCCTCAGATTGCTTTCATAATATGTCAAATGCATTTCTATGAATTCATGAAGTACCTATATGAAGTTAGCGAGACAACTCCGAAAAAGTTGATAACAGATCATTCCATAATTTGCCGCCTTTTTGTCGCTAATTAGTTGCGAAGAAAAAAAATTTATCGCTCTTTTTTTTTTTAAATATGTGATGTTTCGCTAACTTCATATGAAGTTAGCGAAACAACTTCTGTAATATCTATCTTTTCTCAGTCCTGAAGTATCCAGAATCTGCCGGTTTTTGTCGCTAATTAGTTGCGGAGAAAAAAATTGTCGCTCTATTTATAAAAAAAATATGCGATGTTTCGCTAACTTCATATGAAGTTAGCGAAACAACTTCGTAATATCAATTTTTCCAGTTCCTGAAGTATCCATAATCTGCCGTTTTTGTGCTAATTAGTTGCGGAGAAAAAAAATGTGCTTTTTTTTTTATTGCGATGTTTGGCTAACTTCATATGAGGTTAGCAAAACAACTTCCGTAATTTCTATCTGTTCTCAAGTCCCCCACCCACCATAATTTGCCGCCTTTTTGTTGCTAATTAGTTGCGGAGAAAAAAAATGGTCGCTTTTTTTTTAAATAAAAATTTGCGATGTTTGGCTAACTTCATATGAGGTTAGCAAAACAACTTCCGTAATTTCTATCTGTTCTCAGTTCTTCCTCCCAACCAAAAGTGTTTCAATCACTTATTTTTTCTGTTTGTTACCATATTTTCAATCGTTAAAGCTTATAAATGTCTTCAAAAATGAGAATATCAAAATTGCCCAACGCATCGTCACTACTACTAATAGTCTCCCCTCTGAAACTTACCAATTGAAACCTTGGAAAAGGATGGAAAAATCAAATGTCGTTTACCAAATTCCCTGTCAGACTTGTGACAAAGCATATATTGGACAAACATCAAGAACTTTGTCTGGACGCCTAACGTCCCATAAAAGTGATAGCAATACAAAGAAATTAACTTGGGCACTGGCTGAGAATTTCCAGTGAGCACATTTTGGATTACAACCATTTTGAAGTACTTTGCACAGAGAATAACTTACATAAATGGTTATTTAAAGAAATGTTTTCCATCAAGAATGATACCAACAGTATAAACAAAAATACAGACCTGGATAATTTGAGCAATATTTACAATAACATTTTGAAACTAAAACTTTTTCCGGAAAATTCCCACAATATGAACAAAACTCAACATAATCAAAGTTTCAAATTTCCCACTAATTATCAGGTTGGTCATAGATATCCATACAATATGGTATTCGTGAAAATGAAGAATACTTTTCGAACTCAAGGGGAATTTTTACGTGGTTGCGATATTCAGTTTCTGAATCTTTGTAACTTCCATTTCAACAGACAAGAAAAACTTATCATAACATGGTGAAATAATTCAAATTAAATAAATGAAAACGCATATCAGATGCCCCAATTTTCGACACCTGAAAAATATGAATAACCAATCGCCGACATATATGAGGACCAATTGTCGACACTGTGAGAAATCAAAAACGGGCATCAATGCTATGTTTATATTTATATCTATCGTGACTGAAAAGTATAAAAAAGTTATGCTCATATCTATAATTGGTAAAACTCGACAAAACATAAATTATTGAATGAATTTTAAAAAAAATTGGTATATAATCAATTTCTAGGAACCACTTTTCCCATTTCGAATACTTCATATACCCCACACAATAATTCTTCTCCCTGTTTCAGTATGGTTTCGAGACATTTTTTTTTTCATTTGATACCCATATTGAGGGGATTGAACAACAAAGAAATCTGCCATTTTGTGGTGGCGACCATCTTCATTTGAAATTTTTTCACGGAGTACTATCTTTGGTTGACGGCCATCTTGGATTCACAATGATACTGAATATACATAATTGTATTGTCATCAGAACTAAAGGTATGTACCAAATTTCAGATTAATAACTCAACAGGAAAGGAATACAATTTCAATTACTAGATTCAACCCACACAAATAAACAAGACTGTAAGCTGAATAAGACCGTGTAAAATGATAAAAAAAGACGGAAGTTGTCCCGCTAACTTCATATAAGGTTATCAAAACATTGCAAATTTTTGAAAGAAAGGATAGACGAATATTTTCTTTCCACAACTAATTATCGAAAAAAAGCAGCAATTTGTGCCTAAAATGTGAGAAAAGATAAAAATAACGGGAGTTGTTGAAACATCGTATAATTTTTAAGAAAATAGTTTTTTCTCTCCACAACTAATTAGCGACAAAAAACCGGCAATTTGGATACTTCGAACTGGAAAAATGATATTACGAGTTGTTTCGCTAACTTAATATGAAGTTAGCGAAACATCCATATTTAAAATAGAGCGACAATTTTTTTTCCGCAACTAATTAGCGACAAAAAGGCGGCAAATTATGGATACTTCGGAACTGCGAAAAAATTGAAATTACGGATGTTGTTTCGCTAACTTCATATGAAGTTAGCGAAACATCACATATTTAAAAAAATAAAGAGCGACAAATTTTTTTTTCTTCGCAACTAATTAGCGACAAAAAGGCGGCAAATTATGGAATAATATGTTATCAACTTTTTCCGAGTTGTCTCGCTAACTTCATATAGGTTCATGAAGTGGTAGGAAGCATTCATGATTTTGGCCCCTTTTTCCAAACAAGCAAATTACCTGTGGATGAAAGATCAAAATAAAAAAACCCAATGCAGTGATAAACAAAAAACACGAATTTCAGTATCACAAGTTGCGCTGGTAGATTGGATTTCTAATAGGTAAATGGTTGTTTCAGAATTTCCTCTTTTTTCCGTATGAACTCGTTTATCCAATATTCTCTATATGGATATATCCAATTCTACATATATCCTGGGGGTATCTTGAACATCTTCGTTACCTAGCAAATAAGTTCACAAAAAGCACAAATATTTGTCTTTCCTTAGAAACAGCGTAGACGTCGAGTAACGATTAGGCGCGGAAATAGACCCTCAGAGTCTCATACAGAATAGTAAATCTTGAAAACTATATATAAATGGTAAAAATAAAAAATACCAAATACCAAATAAGAATACATTTCTGCCATATGCGTATATTGAAATTATGTGTATGTGTAACCCGCAGAAGAACTGAGGAGCTTTTAAATTGCAGAACCCTGTATACATATGCACATATAAACGCCGAGTATGCTGGCGGATATAAAAGGAAAAAATCGATGTTATCACAACTGTCATAGTTCCTTTGTGTGATCTGCAATAGTTGTTCGGGATGATGAACAGCGGACAAAAACAAAACGCTTTGCACGAGATATTTTGTGGGTTATAAACTCCGTTTTGTGTAATCATGAATATACTTCAGATTCATTTATCATTGAAGCGGTTCAGTTCATTTTTCTACACACAGAGAATTGAGTTCGTATTGGACACGCGAATGATTCATTTCAAACAGATCGTGTACAATATATTTCCATTTATTCTGATGTCAATGTAATTAAATTGTTATGTAACTATGATGTGCACACATCTGTTCGGCAAGAAGTATTTGCATTGACAACAACAATGTTCTATCAAAACCTCGTGCAAAATCTACCCCAAAATAGTTTTCACGATAACCCACTCGTTGCAATTTTCAATTAATTTGATATATTTACATCGTTGAATTATTCAAGCTTCCAGCTGAAATAATGGTGTTCTGTATAACAAATTATTCATCAACTCTATAT
Source organism: Gonioctena quinquepunctata (assembly GCA_018342105.1). Classification (NCBI taxonomy): domain Eukaryota; kingdom Metazoa; phylum Arthropoda; class Insecta; order Coleoptera; family Chrysomelidae; genus Gonioctena; species Gonioctena quinquepunctata. The sequence goes on from JAFIRS010000525.1 coordinate 159,357, forward strand.
GCTCGCCCTTGTTTACATCGACAAAATGATTTTTGCCTCGCAAGTTTTTTGTGTCCTTCAATGCCTCAAGAGCCGGTTGAAGGAACAATGTGTCTCATATTCAAATCTATACAAAGATCAGAGTAATTATATTTCACAGGGGGGTGAAAATTCAGTTGGTACTTGGATGGGTGACCACGCTTACCAGGGAACACTCGCGTTGAAAGCCTATACATCAGCAGCATAATAGCATATCTCAGCTCGCAAGCGCTATATCAATCAGTACGCAATATGCCGTCCTTCGAAGGGGATGTTAATATGGCGCTACCCAGTTCATGGATGTTGAGCTCTGATTGGAAACACCAGAAGCAAAATTTCCGATTGGGGAAAGTATGCTAACCAGCGTCGGTGATTAGCCTTGGTAGCAGAATTGTAAATGGCCATAAGCCAAAAGGTACTCGTAGTGAGTTGTAAGTAAACGCCGCGACAACAAAACATTATTTTGTGCTTTTTCAGTTCGGTTTTCCATATTTTCTTGATTTATATTATGAAAAATGATTCACTTACAAATTTCCAAAATGACCTAAACATATTTTAACTTTTCCTGAATTTCTAGACACACCAATAAAACAGATCGGTGTGAAGTTAGCAACGAAATCTCATCCATGAATTCTGTGACAGAAACATTTATGTGGGATATATCAATAAGACATAATGGAATAGCCGAAAGCATAACACTAACACGAGTTCTACCAATTCTGCAGAATTGCACGGTTCCACAAATGATAACTTATGATCTATACTATAAGGTGGTATCAACGAAATAATTATCGCCTCCCAAGTTTTTCAGTAAGAAAGGAAAACATCAGATTTTTTTATATAATCTCGAAATTTTTGACAAACAAGTGCTATAAAATAAGTATTATAATTTCTGCATAGTTACATTAAATTATTGCATATTTTTTTATAATAGAGGCAAACATTTGAAATATTTTATATTTTCAGGAAACTTTTAATAAACAAAGTACTATAAAACAAGTTCTGCAGACTTGCACGGTAGGAGAAATCGTTGCTTATGATCCATTTTATAACGTGGTATTAGCGAAATGATTATCACCCCCTCAATTTTTTCGTAATTGAGGAAAACATTTGAAATATTTGATAAGTTCATCTTCAAATTAAAAACTTAACCAAAAAAATAAGATCATTGATGTACCTATTCAAACAAATGACATTCACACTAGATGAAAAGAATCTGAAATGCATGTATTTCAGTTTGGTCCAATCACTCCTGAACAAGATTTCGAGAAAATGCCAATATAGTTCTCCCGAAGTCTCAGAAGTCCATTGGACAGCGAAGTTTCCTACACGTGGGACAGAAATTATACAATTATCTACCAACAAGTTTAAAAAAGAAATTCACAAAAAAAAAACATATTAACAAATTGGCTACTTACATCAACAGTCAAAATACTTTTATAAACACACCAATAACCGAACAGACACATGTATATACAAACCAATCTAAAATCTGCTAATCAATCACCACTGCTATATTAATGTAAGACCAAATTCTATACTTATATATTCTAACAACAATATTCATTTATTAACATACAAGTATTTTTATTAATCTGTAATATTTCAGAAAGTCTTAATTTTTCATTATGTTAGAAACACTCAGTCTAGCTGGAAATACTATAAATATTATTATTACATTCGCGAGTGAAGTTTATATGTATATATAAATGTGTAATTTACTACTTCATCAGTCTGTGACCACTGTTATTGTTACATTTATATAAATTCTCTATCGCATACTTTAAAGAACCTTTAGTAACTTCATACTATATTAATAATGAAGTGGATAGCGCCTGTAATTAAATATCAATGAAAATAGTTTGTGGCATTCAGACGAGAAATTGAAAATTAGAACTGAAAAATAAAAATGTGGATCGGCCAGGATTCGAACCTGGGAACACAGTCTAGCTTAGGCTAAAGTGAACCTAGACATAGAAATTCGATTCATTTGAAATTTCTGATATTTATTCAAAATCTGATATTTATTCAAAACTGTTTATGTTTACATTGATAATATTTATGCAAATGAACTGAATAAATATTTTTATTATTATTATTATTAGTTCAGGAAACTTTTAATAAACAAAGTGCTATAAAACAAGTTCAGCAGACTTTCACGCTAGGAGAAATCGTTGCTTATGATCCTTTCTATAACGTGGTATTAGCGAAATGGATATCACCCCATCCGTTTTTTTCATAAGAGAGAAAAACATTTGAAACATTTGTTTGAAACGGAAATTTTCGATAGACAAGGTGCTATAAAATAAGTATTACCAGTTCTGCATAGTTGCACGGTACATAAAAATTATTGCATATGATTCATTCTATAACGTGGTGCTAGCGAAATGAGTATCATCCCCTCAGTTTTTCCATAAGAGATAAAACTGAGAGGGTGATAATCATTTCGCTATGACCACATCGTAGAATGAATCATAAGCATTATAGCCGTAGGTCTGCAGAATTGGTAATGTTTGTTTTTTATAGCACTCGTTTGTCGAAAATTTCGCGATTCTATGAAAAAAATCTCATGTTTTTCTCTGTTACTGAAAAATTTGGGAGGTGATAATTATTTCGCTGACACCACCTGATAGTATAGATCATAATTTATCATTTGTGGTACCGTGCAATTCTGCAGAATAGGTAGAACTGGTGTTATGCTTTCGACTAGTCCATTATGTCTTATTGATATATCCCATAAACAAATTCTGTGTCAGAATTCGTGGATGAGATTTCGTTGCTAACTTCACACCGATACAAAACACCACGTTTATCTGAAGTGTAATTGCTTTCGCCATGCAACACGATAAAATACCCTGTATCCTCTACCGAGACTGCAATCTTCGACAACCCCGAAACCGAGAGGACAAATACCTGACGAAAAAACAATGAATTCAACGTAGACATTATCGTGGCGGCCGATCTTCCGACAATATAATCTTGCACAATTTCCAACGTACACTATTATTAGCTCCATTTTGCAATTCATTCATCTATTTGTCGTAGGAGTGTTTGTTAGTCAATCAGCGAGAGAAACAATTCGAATGCACAGACACAAAGGCAATATACCGAGTCGCCAGAATCGTTTAATTTTGTTATTCAGGCACAAACAAAATTTACATCTCATAATAAAGGATATATTCGCTGAGATGAACCACGATGTGTTACTTCTCCCAAGATCATTGCAATAGAGCAACTTATTTAGGGATGCATCTCAGCCTCATTAGAAATGTCTCTCTCTCTATCCCTTTTTTATCTTCATTTGGGTGGCCAAATTTGGGGCAGTTTGCTTTGGTTGGTTACATTTGATTAGGTGTTTATTGACATCAGAACAAAAAAAGGTAAAGTAATTTCCAAGGTCAGAAACTGATTAGCTCGAAATAAATTCGTGGATGTAAGTAACCTCGGTTTACGAAATGGGAAGGTTTTTTTTACTAATTACCGCGACGCGAGCCAGTTGCCGATTTGGGGAACGACAATAATCAAAATCTAGTTCACCAGTAGGAAATATTTTGAGGTTTTTTCTTTGAGTTTCTTTCAAATGATTGGGATTGCATCCAGTTTGTCGAATTCGGATGGTAACAAACATGAGTTTAATTCAGAATTTAACGATACCGACAAAGAAATTATGTAAACATGAAAAATATACACTTCATAAAAAACATTTTCTTTACAAGATTTTATTAAACTTCACTTCTACGCTGGCCGGTAATTAAACATATATTTTTCACATATCCATTTGACTTGAAATTTGGCATGTGTGAAGTCTATATGAATTTTCAATAGCCAGTCGGCATTTCTTTGACATTGAAAGATCTTCATTCATTCAGTAGATTTAGAATGCTTCATCAACTGTAACAGGTCAATTTATTGCATGTTTTCTATAGCCTGGTGAAAAAACAACCATTTTCTCTGGACTATACACAAAACTTTTTCTTTGATTTCAGCACACCATTCTGATAATAATAATAATAAGCTCTCTTAGATGAAAAGTGGGTAGACCATTTTATATTTCGCATGTTGAGGTAAATCACAGTGTATAAGTGAAATTTAAAACTACGGCGAGTTTTTAAATTTCACATTGGACGATTTTTGTGTTGGGCTCATCGTAAGCAAACTGAACCTGCATCAACAATGAGTTGATGCAATTACTATCTTCAAATGACGTTTTAATGGGACGGATTATAGTTGGACAAGTCGAGATTAAAATTTTGACGTAAGACGAGCTTCAGTCTCTGCGGGCGATTGAAAAATTAAAATACTCAATGAGGCCTAATTATTGAGTTAGCGATAATTCCATCAGGGGTGCCACCATAGACATAAAAATCGATATAGATTTAATGATGGAATTATTGTTTTCAAAGTTCTTTGAGGGGTTGCGGTTGATCAAGGATTTGAAATATATTTTGATATATCTAGTGAAACTTTCTGGAAATTATAGAATAGCCCCTATTATGAATAATGGTAAATCGGTCGTAAATATTTGATCATATTTTTTTTATTTTTAGTTCAATTTTCATGAATTTTTAGCAAACTATAGATGAAATGACTTCCACTTGTATATCCAATCTTTTGTTAAATGCTGGCATATTAGTCATTATACAGGGTTAATTAAAAGGTTGTACATCCCTAATTTTAAAACACTGTGCAATAATTTCGTAGCCAAATTCTCTCAAAAATACCAATTTTTGTTAAGAATCATTCTTTCCCTAAATTTTGTTTCTTGATTCATGTCTTTGGGTGCACTGACTGGTACATTTTAAAGAGCGAAATGAACTTGTCACCAACAGTTTATTTTAATAAATGTTATTTTTTGAGGAGGTGACTTTACTCGTTGTTGCCATTATGTCAGTTTGTCAACTTAGTTTATGAGTCTAGTAATGAAAAGGCAACAATATATTGTTTAGTTTTAATAAGCAATTATTGCAACTTACACAAAAAGAAAATGTATTTAAGCAAACTTCAATTCAACATCAAAATAAAATTTAAAAACAAACCAATTCAACTGTAACATAACTAACCTAAAGAAACGTACCTATTACAACAAATTCAGCTTAATATTTTGTATTACCTCTAGCTCTTATAGATGCCTACATACGTCGGTTCATACTGTCAATAAGGTTACAAATATCATCTTGAGGAATATTTTGCCATTCCATACCAAGCATGTCCCACACGTGCTCCATGGGGTTGAGATAAGGCGAACATGCTGGCCAGGTCATTTTGTTAATACCAACTTCCGCGAGGTATTGTGTGGCCGCGCATTATGTTGCCGCGCATTATGTTGCAATAGGATAAAGCCATTGCCGATAAATCCACTAAAAGTGCCACTACCTGCCCTATAATTATTTCTGCCAGTTAGTCTAAAACGTTCGACTACGCATTTGATAGTAGAGCGATGAACATAAAGGATTCTTGCAACATATTCATTATGTCCATCTTCAAACAAGAGCAACTGCTTTTGCGCAATTTCCGTCACTTAAAACCATGGTAGGAGTATAGGTGTAAAAAAAGCACTGTCAAACTGACCAGGGCAACAATGTGCAAAGCCACCTCGTCGAAAAATTACATTTCTTAAAGTAAACTGTTGGTGACAAAGTTCATTTCGCTCTTGAAAATGAACCAGACTTGAACAAAAAATATGTAGGAAAGGAATGGTTCTTAACAAAAATAGGTATTTTGAAAGAATTTGGCTACGAAATTATTTCACAGAGTGTTTTGAAATTGGGGTTATACAACCTTTTAGTTAACCCTCTATGATGACTAATACGCCAGCATTTAACAAAAACTGGATATGCAAGTAAAAATTAGTAATTTTATCTACAGTTTGGTAAAAAAACATGAAAATTGAACTACAAATTAAAAAAATATGAGACCCCAAATTTTATTAAATATTAACTTGTTGCGTTTTTTTCGCCTATGAGTGTATATCATAACAGACCGGTGTGAAGTTGGCAGTAATTTTTCAGCAGTAACTTTTTATCCAGCAGTAAAAACACCAGTGGCGTCGTTAAAAAGATATATTACACTGGTTCGGATAAAAATTGGAATACTATGAAAAAACTCATTTAGAAAACGTAGTATTCACAGAATGAATGTCCCGTATCAATTTCATCAATTTGCAAAGGGGATGAAGGCCTGAAATCAACCCTACAAAATAAATAAAATAGACAAAAGCCTTCAGAAAAAACCTGCCGATTTGGAATTCACAAAACACGTTTGTTTTCAGGAAATGATCATCCTGTAGCAATTTCACCCATTTGCAAAGGGGATGAAGGGTGAAAATAAACCACCAAAAGAAATAAAATAGACAATAAATAGCCTTCAGAAAAAACCTGCCAACTTGAAATTCACAGAACACATTTGTACCCACGAAATGAACTTCCCTTATCGATTTCATCCATTTGCAAAGAGGATGAAGGTTGAAAATCAACTCCTAGAAAAAACAAAAACATACAAATTCAGAAAAAATATTGAATTAAATATCTAATTGCGTCACCTGGTATACATATGAAAGGAAAAGGAATACATACATTTTAATTCTTTCGGAGAGTTGATTTTAACCCCTCATCCCCTCTGCAAATGGATGAAATTGATACGGGACGTTCATTTCTTGAATACAAACGTGTCCTGTGAATTCCAAGTTGGCAGGTTTTTTCTGAAGGCTATTTATTGTCTTTTTTATTTCTTTTGGGGGTTGATTTCAACCCCTCATCCCCTCTGCAAATGGATGAAATTGATACGGGACGTTTATTCCATGTACACCAACATGTTATGTGAATTTCAAGTTAGCAGTTTTTTTCTGAAGGCGTTTGTCCATTTTTTGGGGGGGCTTGATTTTAGCCCTTGATCCCTTTTGCAAATGGATGAAATTGATACGGCACGTGCATTTCGTGAATAAAAACATGTTCGGTGAATTTGAGTTGGCAGGTTTTTTCTGAAGGCGTTTGTCCATTTTATTTCTTTCGGGGGGTTGATTTGAACCCTTCATCCCCTTTGCAAATCGATGAAATTGATACGGGACGTTCATTTCATGTTATGTGAATTTCATGTTGGCAGTTTTTTTCTGTAAAATTTTTGTGGAACTTATTTCTTTTGGTGGGATGTTTTCCCTTCCCTTTAAAGGAAATTGGGTATTCTGGATGAGTTTTTCTATAGCATTCCAATTTTTATCCGAACCAGTGAAAAATATATGTTTACCGACGCCACTGGTGTTTTTACTGCTGGATAATAAGTTACTGCTGAAAAATTACTGCTAACTTCACACCGATTTATGAAAGTACCTTTGCCAAATGATCTAAATTATTTGTACGAGGGTCCCTTCATGGAAAAGAATTATCCAAGCTCATTTTTTATGAGAATGTTTCGTGTCCGCGTTTGACTTTTTTGTAGAAAACAAATCGATAAAAGATGAGCACCAATGTATAAATATTTTAATTCGCACAGATTTCAATATGTGACAGATTTAATAAAATATACTCCGAAGCGTCAGAATCATAAATAATTCTACTACTACATTCTGCATTCACTTTGGAAGGATTTCAAGAGTATTCCGAGAATTTTATATATTATTTTACAGCCGACTTCAACAAGAAGATATTTGGAATTTATAATTACCTAGAATATACCTCCTCATTGTTACGTTCTGAATAGAAAAGAATAAAACTGAAATACAAAGGGGAAAATTACTGAAGAAACTTCCCTTTATAAGCATAATTACTGTCATATCCAAAATAAGCCAAATAGACCGGATATTTCGTACTACGCCGCAAGGTTAGAACTCTTTGATAACATTCGCCGTATAAAGTTATCGAAAATTTTACTGAAATGTTTCCGAAGTCGTTTCGCACAAATGAAAATGCAACGTTACCCAGCAGTCAGGTTGAATTGAAGCGGAGTTAAAATTCAACTTCTCGCCGGTCTTTTGTGTTCATGGAAACGAGAAATATTTGTAAAATATCTCCGGCACAATCCCCAAACAACAGTTTCATACGAATAATTGCGTGAGACGAGGATTTTCAGTTTTTATGTATTCATGAGACACTCTAAAATTTAGAAACGCTGGAGCATCCGGTGTTGGCACGAACAATTTGAGAATTCAAATACTGTAAGCCTTAACGTCTTTATCAAATCATCCATGAAGAGTGGCTGGAATCACAAAATATATTCGGATAGAACCAACAAAGAATCATTGTAACCGTGTAATTTTTAAAAATAATCCATTAAATGCACGACCAATGCTGTACATAATCTAGGTACTGTTACGCAGTATACCCAGAAAGGTATAACAAGAACGAGATTAACCATAGTAGATAAAAAAGTACATCATGGTTAGATTTCTAAATTCAAGCGGCAAAATAATCAAAAGCAGTATATTTTCATCCTCGGATGGTTGGTTTTGAAATGTTTCGGATATCAGGAATTCCATATATGAACAAAATTATTCTTCTATATAGGTACTATCAAAGAATGTAAAAAAGATTCGAGTACTAGGTCTTCAGTTTGTGAAATAAAATGATTCTTCGACTTATATTTGATGATTTTTATTCATGCAATTATGAAAAATGGAATAATCCTTCTAGCTTTTTGTTACTGTATAGTGGATAGGTATGAATATATCGATTTTTCCTATCAATTTTTGTAATAGAAAAACTTTTCGACATGGAAAAACGACGCAGATAACATCATTTCTAAAATCAAAGATAAGGTCTACCCCGCTATCAGTAAGGGCCAACAAAAAAAAACTGTAATAAATCTTCAATCAACCCTCCTGAAAACATGCTTGATAAAATATACTATTGCCACAGATCTAAGAGACTCATTATAAATGCTAATAACATAATCTAATGAAGGCCTATTGTTCGGAGTATGATATATAATAGGAAAGAGTCTACGGACTTCAGGTACGGATTTAAAAATACGTAAATAATCTCGTATACTACACTTTATGTGTGAATTAAAATTTGTCAACGTAATTGTCATGGAATTTCTATAAATGTTGTTACAGCAAAACACAATTTAGACTTGAGGGCGTACTGAGAGCATCCATAAAACTTAAATTGCTCGAACAAAGTTAAAAATTCGAGTGGTGGATTGTTTTCACGAATTTCCTACATGTCGAATTCTGACATTTCATAATATTTTATGTTGGTAGCTGATGGTTCAATTCGTGGTGTTCGTATAATCTGTAATGCCCACAAAACATTTATTACAACATAAGTTCATATTTATGTCTTCCACATACCTTAATGGGAAATTTAGTACTTTTGTCATGGCATACACATGTGCCATGTTTCAATCGATATCGTAAATGTAACAACTGTGAGACCAGAGTGAAATTTAAACGATATATAGCCCTGAAAATGCACAACTATTTGACCAATCGAAAACTAAAACAGAAAACAGCTGTTTTCCAATGGGTGTGAAGTTATTCACAACCACAAAATACACTGAGAGAAAATTGTAACTCGACTGCAGAAATCTCTGTACGAAAAAATGACAATGCATGATCAAATTTTGCAGATTGAGTAATAAAAGAAATTATATCTAGAATGATTCGCCGTCCCGGAGATGGGGATGGAGAGATTGAATTCGATTTTGGGGACGAAAAAAATTGACCCTGCCGTTTGAATGTAAATTCGATTTGATCAACATTTCCACCCCAATTACACCCTCATCCATAGGGAGACAACACATTTAAATATCATTTCTTACATTAATCAACCGACAGAATTCGATCATGCAATGGAATAAGCTCTACATTGTCAATGTAGAGAACAGATATGTTTCCACCCGAATTACATTTCTCTCAGTGTATTTATTGGTTGTGGATAACATCACACCCGTTATTTTCCATGGAAAAAAGTATCGATTACATTATTATGAATAACTATACCAGAATAAATGTACAGTATATTCCAATTTTCCGGATCATTGTTGAGCAGAAGTCAATAAAGAAATAAAAAAGAAAATTTTAAGAACACAAGAAATGAAAGTTCCTCTTAAAGTATGTACTAGTGTGGTAACACATACCTTTTTTCCACGGTATTTAAAATTGATTGAAATGTTTGAATGTGGGCATGTTGCGTTTATAAAAAGTTAAATTCGACAATCCCATTTAAGGATTATACAATTTTAAATAAAGTAAACTAACTACTATACCAAGATTCTGATCTGAGGAAGTTTCATTCTGGTCGATCCAAAGGTTTCAAAAACTCCCACAGCGTCCCTGGTGAGTAACAACTGTCTAAAACATACTCTGAACAATTTCCAATCGTTTATTTGAAAGAGAAAATAAAACTGCAGCGTTCCCTGTTTTTTCCAAGAGCAATACTGTTTCTAGAGAAAGTACGAAAACTATTTTTTTTTCCTTTCATATGTTTGGAGAGTGTGATAACCCAGCCGTTTTCGATTTCACATGCCGATACTCATTCTCCGCAGCATACCGGGTGTCATCGTATTATAAGACAAGCCACGGTTGTCCACAACCACAAAATACACTGAGAAAAATACAACTCGGATCTGTTTCTCGTTAAAATGACAATGTAGGGCTTATTTCAGTACACGATCGAATTCTGTAGGTTGATAAATGTAAGAAATGATATTTAGAATGCGTTGTCATCCCGGGGGCGGTGGTGTAATCGGGGTGGAAATGTTGAAAAAATTAAATATACATTCAAACGGCACTGTAGAGTCTTTTAGTTTGCAGAATCAAATTCAGGAAATTGAAATACATAGCACCTGATATATGAAATCATTTGTCGCCCCGTCGGAGGGTGAGTTTTGAGGGTGGAAATGTTGAAAAATATCAGAATTCAGTTTTAACGGCAGTGTAGAGTTTTCAGATTCAGAGGATTGAAATATATTAAACTGAATATTGATTTTTTTAAATATTCTCACCCCCCAAACTCACCCTCCTACGGGGCGACAAATGATTTCATATATCAGGTGGTATGTATTTCGACCTTCTGAATTCGATTTTGCATACTAGAAAACTCTACACCGCCATTAAACTGAATTTGATTTTTAAATTTCCCCCAAAACAAGGCGACAAATACACCGGGTAGACAAATGATTTCATGTAACGGGTGATATGTATTTTGACCCCCTGAATTTGATTCTGCATACTAGAAAACTCTACACTGCCGTTTCAACTGAATTTTGATATTTTTCAACATTTCCACCCCCAAAACTCACCCTCCGACGGGGCGACAAATGATTTCATATATCAGGTGCTATGTATTTTGATCTCCGGAATTTGATTCTGCATACCAGAAAACTCTACACCGCCGATTAAACTGAATATTGATTTTTTTCAACATTTCCACCCCCAAAACTCACCCTCCGACGGGGCGACAAATGATTTCATATATCAGGTGCTATGTATTTCGACCTCCTGAATTCGATTTTGCATACTAGAAAACTCTACACCGTCGTTTAAACTGAATATTGATTTTTTTCGACATTTTCACCCCCAAAACTCACCCTCCGACGGGGCGACAAATGATTTCATATATCAGGTGATATGTATTTCAATCTCCTGAATTCGATTCTGCAAACTAAAAGACTCTACAGTGCCGTTTGAATGTATATTTAATTTTTTCAACATTTCCACCCCGATTACACCCCCGCCCCCGGGATGACAACGCATTCTAAATATCATTTCTTACATTTATCAACCTACAGAATTCGATCGTGTATTGAAATAAGCCCTACATTGTCATTTTAACGAGAAACAGATTCGAGTTACATTTTTCTCAGTGTATTTTGTGGTTGTGGATAACTTCACACCCGTATACAAGCCATGGTTTCCAGAGTTTCGAGGGTATGAAATTCAAACTTGGCGGGGGTGGTGGATTCAAGAATTGGAATATTTTTAAATAATCCATACTCTCCCATCACTTCCTGTTTCACCGGAAATGACTCCAACTTGGGAATTTTGAATGGAACACCCTGTATATTTGTACTTTTTTGGATTCTAAGGTCGATTCTGAGTACGATCACATAATTTTGGTACATTTGATTTTACAGAAGCATTTTTATTCTCGCATCGACCCACTTCAACCAATCTGATGGACATGAATGATAAAAAAAATATTATATGACAGTGTTTTTCGCATAGTGAAGTACCTATGGCGGTTTGATATTTCCAAAACCAATAATTGTAAAAACAGTCATTTTCTTCAAATGACAACATCTTTTAGAGACACATTCCTTTGATTCTAAATTTCACGACGAATCCATTGATGGTTTTGAATAGAAAATCGGATGGATAAAATCCTAAATCAGTACTTAATTATTTGTCGAAAAATTATGAGGACATTGGGGTAGGTATATCGCTCAAGTATGCTGTAGATACAAGATCGAATGAAACTGAATTAAAAAACATAACAAAAGTCATAATCCATTCCAACAAAAAAACAAAAAAAGGTTCAGAGTGCATTCCGCCAACTTCCTGACATTTTCTGGCTCTATAAATTTTGTGTCCTGCATCACATTTCGCAACACACCGGGAGTTGTGATAGCAAACACTTCACGAATGCGATTTTGTAAAATGTCAGTGTTTGAGGCGGTGTACAAGGGTTTTCGTTCTTTCACATAACCCCACACAAAAAAGTCTAAAATATTGAGATCGGGTGATCTGGGAGGCCACCGTACACCCAAGTAGCATTTTTAGTGGACGGAACGGAACGATTCTGGAAAAGTTTAAGGTGTTTGACCACAACCACTGCCACATAATATACACGGTTCTATCATGCGGCGCCTACCAAAATGAAGGACACTATTTTGGTGGCCGCTACGTTCCGATCTACGTTCCTGGATCTCAGATAGCCACATTCCAACCACGTTGTTGTCACCTGGAAAAACGTGGCAATGTAATGGCCGACACTAGACAGGTTAAACAACTGACTGCGCTCAATCTCTGTCCTGCAAATGTTTATAATAAATGTTCCTCATTCTTCCATTTTGCCTGATTCATTTCTAACACTCGACTGTAAGTATAAGAATATATTACATACAAACACGTAAGTATGTATATTGAATTCGGATACTTCTGATTGGGATAAAATAAAAACGATTGAAAGTTTACTGTGAAATATGGGTGTAGGAGCTCGATGGTGAGCTTAAATCCCTCAAACATATTGAAATTTTTTCCATTTCTTGAATCCACCACCCCTGCCAAGTATGAATCTCATACCAACGGAACTCTGGAAACCATTGTCTAAAGAATACGTTGACACCCGGTATATACAGGAAAATATCAGGATTGCAATCGCCATTCACCGAGATATGCAGTCATAAAACACAAAGCTTCGAATTCATTGCGAATACCTAATTGCAACAAAATACCGTTTAAATTTGCATCAACCACTACTTTCACATCGTTCTTCGGTTACGTCAAGGACAAATTCCATCCTTTATTCTCTTCAACTCAGTATTACCGTGGTACAGTAAACAAAAGACTTTCCTTTTCATTTTTGTTACTTCCTTTTACTCAACCCAAGTATCGGAAAACTGATGCATCTTTTAACGGGTAGTTCCCATAGAATCGGGACTCAATGCCGGTCTCCCTTTCTTTGAATAATCATATCCGCATTGTTAGCGGATAGAATATCCTGAAAATGCAGAAAGCGTGGAAAGCATTATGGGCCATATAGAAGAAATATTCCCTACAACTCGAATTTTCGACGAGTATATCTACTATCAGCAGAAATCATAAATGGATTGGAATGGGAGAAGTTCCGTGGCATCCGCGGAGAATATTCCTGATGTTCTCGAGTTTGCCGGCTTCTGAAAATCATTCCATCAAAGCATTCTCTCCGTACGAGAGATTCGAGTTTTCATGGCTAAAGGAAATGGTTTATTCATTTCCTACCAACACCGCGCAACACCTGATCATATATACAGAGTGTTCTTGAAGTTCAGGCATTTTTTGACAGGATGTAGAAATCGTAAAAATATATGTTTAAAAAACATCTATATAAAAGTTTCAAAATAACGGATACATCAATAATTGTTTGTTTAGGTATTGTCAAATAACTGGACTGGATGAGTTCATATAGCTGATTTTTGCACATGACTGCTCAGAATGAAGCAGCAGCCACCCCCGTAAAGCTAGCAGAACCACCTTGGGATTTTCGATTTTTTTTCTGGCCATAATTTTAGACTAATTTATTACACTATTGACAAATTTTTTGCTCTTCACTTATGAGGGGATATCACGTGTTCTGCTAGCTTAACGTTAAGCTACCAGAACCAAAGAGCTAATCGAATGTTTATCAAAAATCTGATCTCACCATAATTTTAGGCTCATTTTAGGCTCACATTTGAACCCACTGCCGATTTTCCTTATAAAGGTTCAAAAAAAAAAATCATGGGTTCTGCTAGCTTTATCCCTTTAAAAAAGGACCTACGAACAACGAAAATTTTTTGCTCGACACTCAACAATATCACTTTCTCTATCACCTTCTTTGAATTACAGGAACAATGAACCTATGGATTCTTCGTTAAACATAAGTTAGCATGCCATAACAACAAGATACTCCATTTCTATATTTGGCCTAAGAGGATTGAAGAATGTGGGAAATACCTGTTTTATGAATAGCATGATCCAGTGTCTTTCGAACACCAAGGTTTTGTTGGAATTTTTCAAGAATGGTTTTTGTATGGAGGATTTAAATACTACATCAAGAATGGAAGCAGATCTAGTGAAATCTTTTATACCTTTGATGGAAAATATCTGGAGTCCTGATACTTCTCGGAAAATGGTGGATACTTCACATTTCGTCCGTCTATTCAGAAATTTTGCTCCTTCTTTTAATCATAACGTCCCAGCAGATTCGGAAGAGTTTTTAAGAATCCTTCTGGTAGGTTTACATGAATATTTAAACAAGGCGAGTGCAGAGAATCATCCATCACCAAACGATTTTGTTATCATGAATGATAATCAGAAAGCTTCCATTTCTTGGACAATATATCTGTCTACTCATAATTCCAAAATTGTGGATACATTTGCCGGTCAGCTGAAGTCTATATTGAGATGTTCTTTTTGTAATTACTGCTCCGTTACTTTTGAACCTTTCTGGGTACTTTCAATCCCTATTCCAGACTTGCCAAACGAAGTCGTGAATTTAACACAATGTATTGAACTGTTGACAGAAGAGGAGACTTTGGCTGACGATTCGAGCCCATACTTTTCAACTTGTGGAATGAAAAGGGAATTCAAAAAGATGATTCGTATACAAACATTTCCAAAAAATTTTTGTTATACATTTAAACGTGTTTCTTTGACTGATGGCAGTGAATTGGACAACGTTATTGATTTTCCCATACAAAATTTGAATTTGGACCAATATTCTGCCCAGGATGGAATGAATACTCTTTATAATATCTACGCCATATCTAAACATAGCGGCTGCATTTCCAATGGACACTATACGGCATATTGCAAACACCCTTATTCTAATTGTTGGCACCTCTTCGATGACTCCCGTGTATTTTCCAAGATTGATTCTCTCATCTCCCAGGGAGCATGTGTCCTTTTCTATGGGAAAGTTGATGATCTGAATTCCGATGTTGTTTTCCGGCTTCTCCCGGATTTTCATCTTGATATTATTTTATATTTAAAACTTCGCTTTTGTATTTTTAAATTAATTTTTATATCTATGTATTATTCTCAATAAATTAGAAAATGTTACTACATGTTATTATCTATCATTACCCGCGAGATTGTTGGTCCAGCTTTGAATTTATAAAAATTATGAATTTTTGAAAAATGATCTCTTTTTAGAGGTTTTTCTGCATTTTCTCAGTAGAAAATGCACCAATTGGGTCACACAAAAAATATTTTGTAGGTTTTCTCTACGAAATTTGCATTGAGTGTGAAACGATTCCTTCAATACTTTTTGAGATATTTGTAAAAAACCAAAAAAGTGGTCATTTTTGACAATATTTCTCGTCAAAAAACTTCCACAAAGCGAATTTTCTGGGGCCGACACCGGGGTTTTCATCTACGAACTATCTTTGAAAAGGTAGTATAGGCTATTTGCGCCTTTTTTAAGTGGGAAAAAAACCTCTATTGGTGGGCCTATTTATCGGAAAGGGCATAAGAATATTCACCTCTGAAGTTTGAGCAGATCAGCTTAGTCAACTGTATTTTCAGGTTTATTATAAGCAACAATGGGCACACAAAGAAATCAAATATCTCTTTTCGATGGGAAGCATTTCCCACAAAACAGCGTCGAACAATTATAATATCGAAATAACCTCTCGACCACAAAACCGACGAAGCAATCGAAAGATATTTTCAATTTCGTTTAAAATGAACTCAGGTGCGGAAAGCCAAGAATAAAGTGTAATATTGGAGGAGACGCTTCAGAAAATGTCCATTATGAAATTCCACGAATTCATCATAAAGCAAAAACTAATATTCCTGAATTAATGAGTCGCAGTCGTCGTGACTTCCGGTTTGCTACATCCCTTACCAATTTCAAATAGTCAATGAAGTGAAGCATAAAGGATATATTGTAGAAAACATTGGGGTGGTTACGTTTATTCGAGGTTGCCAATGCAGCAGAGATTTGACACCCCTCGCAAATTATAGACTTCGCGATGATGCGATCCCGGACGGGGAGGGGTTGATTACAATTTTTAACATTCGAGGCTTTACTTATACTTCTGGATTTATTTCCACAAATAGAGGCACATTTTGGCAATTGGGTAACGACATTCCAGCGATCTTTGGTGAGGAATGGGCGTGGTTGATTTTGATGTGGATAAACCCCTGTTTGCTAAAACTAGGGGTGCATCAAAATAAGATTTTTGTCTTGACACACATTTCTTGTCTTGTTTTTCAAGAAAAAAATATTCGCTTTCGTGTCTTGAATAAATTTCTAGATCTTGAAATTTATTCAATAATACATATTATTTTCCGAATTTGGGCTTCCAGTTTTTTTACAGGAAAACGAGTTTTGATATTAGTGAACATATGAAAAACCTCTGGAAGCAGTTTGAAGGGGAAGCCGGACGTATTATTGGCCGATTTTCCTTGAAGATAGGTATATTATATAATTTAACATGAAAGAGGGTGTTGAAGATATTTACAAAAAAGTATCTGAAGATACATTTGCAAGATAATTTTAGAAGAAAAAATCAGTGATATACATGAAAAAAACTTTTATCTCGATCGTTTGGTTGAATTGAGCTTTTGATACACTCACGAACATTCCGCAAATTTATGTGAAAGTAAAAAATATACTGAAAAAATCAGGAATTCAGCACGAACTCGTTTGAAATCCGATACTTTTTGTAGAACCCTCAATTTGAAAGTGACCATCCAGATTGCATGTGATCACGAAGTAGAATTCCACATATGAGTAGTTGATTAAGGCGCTGCAGTTCAGAAATAAATATCTTCTTATACAATTGTGATGGAATAAAAAAAAGTAATTTCTCCCAGGAGCTTAGCTTATGTGAAAGCGAAATTGACAGCAAGAAGCCACATCACTGAAGGTATCCTTTATTATGGTGGAAAAGACATGTTTACATCGTTGATTATAAAAAATTCATGACGTTTTGTCAAGAATCTTGTCTTGATTTTGGCAAGAAGTTTTTTTTATATTGATACCCACTGAAAGGTCGAATGAACATGTGTTGGTTCCTTTGGGATTAATATCAAAACACAATCCATTATTGAATAAAAATGTTTCAATTCTTACCAATTTGATGTTTAAAATAATAATCAACTAATGGGCTTTCTTTTCCTTGAAAAATCAGAATTTTAAAAACTTCTTGACTTTATTTATATATCAGACTCTCAAGAACTATGACATTCATCGATTCTACAACTTAGTGAACAATGCCAATAAGTTGTAGGATTTCAAAAGTGAATAGATATTTTTTTTTCATCTCAATCGAAAGGTTTCAATTGTGTTTAAGATATTAAAAATTGTCTGGTCCCTTGAGATTTCTGAATAAGTTCAGAATTCGTTAATATCCATTCATATTGACCTTTTGGGAGTTATGAACCTGAAAATGGGAGGACGGACCTTACGTTTCAGTCTGCCTGTCAAAGACATATCTCTATCGAAGACTATCATAAAAAGTTGGTACACGAATCTTTTCTCTTTGTCAAGGGCTTATTGGTGGAAATGTTCGTCTTCTAATCACCCACTGCCGCCGAACTATTTTTTGAGACTCCAAGAGTGGTTTTGGATCCCACTAAAATAGGTAAGGCTTCCGTTATCTTTTTATAAAAATTTCCGACATTTACTAAGGCAAGTAACAATAACGACTGAAACACTTATGTACACCATTTAAAATAGGTAGTTATAAGAATTTCCAAATTATTTTTGGAGAATTTTGTGATTACTAGTTCTAAAGTTATTGCCCAAAGCGTACGTCAAAAATATTCCCCCTGTATCTCACAAACTAAAAAAGTTTCTAACAGTTCACTCAAAGCTTACAGGAAAATTATAGGAATGGTTTATTATTTATTTCCGAACAAACTTAATTCGGTGGCCACCTAGCAAGGGGTGGCCAAAATGAAAGCGCCACACGACAATATACTTGGCTAGATGGCACCTGACAAGATTGTTCATTACTATCAGAAAACGAGTTGTCTTGCTAGTGACAAGAGAAATGTGTGATGAACATATTGTAAAGTGGATATTTTGATACAGGAACTGATCATTTTTTTTCACCGAACTGTTTGGAAAATGAATGTTCTGAATTGGTTCTTTTTGGAGAAGGAAAAAACACACTAATAGCGAATTATTCACCAAATTGTTCTTCTGGACTCATCATATCTAAAAACAAGGAAACTAATATTTCAAACCAACTTGGCCGATGAAATGCCCTGTATACTTCGCCCGCAAATAAAGAAATACTGAAAACAATCCGCTTTGCTTCTTACAATTAACATCAAATAAAACCCTTTCCAGGGTTCCCTTTTGATCCCAGCTCTTTATGTTTTCCTGTCGCACGACAAATCAGAACGTTCTATCCAATAAAAGTAAGAAATTACATTTCGTCCACTGGATATTGAAAAAGGAGATGTATCATCAGGAATGCTACATATAGGGTCTGAGCATAATATACCTACTTCACCAAGGTACAATTCATATTTGAAATAATCGCATATAAAAATAAAAATAAAACACTGCGTAAAAAGTGAACTTTAAAAAAGATGGAAACAAGATGGCCAGAAAATATTGTCAGAAAGTTATGTTTCAAGAAGTTAACTATGAAACTCAATAGTGTAAACAATCTCACGCAATCGGAGGCATCGTCTTTGATTTAACCATGAAGATATATTATTGCCCAGGCGTTTCGTCTCTAGAGCGCCACAAAGGAACAGACAGACATACATACATAGTCTGATTAACACATTATCCTCCTTTGCGTAGCGCAGTCGTGTAATAACATCATTTATGAATTTCTGAAGGATATGAATCTATAATAATATATTATATATAATATAAAATCACAAAAAACCTTCTGGTGAATGAAATTAGAACGAAAAAGCATTATGAACACTATATCGCGTATAATGATAACACATCGCTTGAGAGATTCAATTCAATCTTCGACTATTCTAATTATTTTAATTTTTTTAGTGATATTTCAATCAAAATCAACGGCATTTTTTTATAGTACTCATTACATTTTTTTATAGTACCACTACATTAATATTGAGGAGAATTGTTGTGCCAAATAATAAACAATCTAGTCTTCAACTTTCTCCGTATGAAGTATGAAAAAAGTCCATCCTAATTGGTCGATGGGTGTTATTCGATAGAGACAAACATATCATGTTTTTCAAGTAATACTTTTTATCATTATCTCGTATTCAAAATTATGGATGATTACAATATTTTATCTACTTCCATGTTTGCTCGAGAGTAAGAATAATCTAGTATTACATTTACGTTCGTCCAAATTTTACACCCATCTCCCGAACTAACACGTAGCCGTAATTAAATGACTAATCAGTACAACTGTTAATGAATACGCATCAAGTATGTAGACTCGCTAGACTACAACCACAAATATACACTGAATTTGCCAATAAAACGAATATCCATGATACCTCAAACTGGAATGATCGGTAGATGAAATCAGTCTAGTGACTGCGACATAAAAATTCAATAAGAAAAGGCATGTCTGTCATAACAATCATCTGAGTAATATTTTCAGAAAAACGCTTTTTACAAATGCACTAAAAAACAAAAAAATGTGAAGTTAGTTATTTTTTATGTTTACTTATTCGCTCCAAAGTGAAAAAAGTTATTTTTGCAGGGGCACCGGTGCAGACTTCTGTTGGAAGAATCGCAAAAAGATCAGGGACAGAGCGATCGGTGTGAAATTCTGGAAACTATGAAAAAAAAACGATTTTGGCGTTTTTTTTTCGGAAAAAAATTATTTCCGTTTTTTTTCCGGAAGTTCGAATTTTTTTTTCTAACTCGGGAACGGTAAGAGAAAGAGCAGTTCTGCGAACTCCAGTCGATTCAGAATGGCCGAATTAGTATAGAAAAGGAAAAAAACCCAAAATAGTTTTTTTCATAGTTTTTTGCATCAAGAATTTCACACCGATCGCTTTGTCCCTGATCTTTTTGCGATTCTTCCAACAGATGTCTGCACCGGTGCCTCAGCAAAACAATTTTTTTTAACTTTCGACTGGAAAAAAAATATCTCCCGTACTCCGATTTCATCGTGCTTTTTTCCTGGCTGGAAAGGAAAATCATTTTTCTACGGGGATATAGAATTTCGCATCGATATCTGCGTCCCTGATTTATTTACGATCTTTCGAAGAGAAGTCTGCACGGCAGCAGCATGATAGAACGCATTTTCGATGACGTCCCTGTGGATGATGACGATCGAAAAACTAAATGAGAAAGAAGCTTACCGGAATATAACGTTTTCTGACGTAAAAAATACAGATAATTAGCCAGCTTCGGAAATCCACATCACCCCAGAACGTATTCTGTAGGCTTCGATTTCCCTTCCGGGGGCAAACGGGATCGTCTCACTCGAAGTGATACCACGGATGTCCAACTCTTCTTCCGACAAATCCGTTGTCATCCGGACTGGGTACCGGCGTAGAGAAGAAGGGATCTATTTTATACACCATTTTTTTATTTAACTTCACTAAATTGTTATTATTTTTGCAATACATGTTTTAAACGGCAGGACATTTATAATCAACATTTACTTGACTCCCAACTTGAGAACACCACATGTGGTAGTCGAATCTTCACTATTATTATTTGATTAGGTTAATCTCTCTGTATTTATTAGACCTTGCTTCCTTTACGGCGCCCTTGTCCAGCTCTCCCCTTATTGCGAACCCCGCGATTAGCGGCTTCGTCCAATGCATTAAGCAATACTACACACAGAGTTACAGATCAGTATAATTTTATGAATCAGAGGCTTTCGCTACAGAAATTAAGTAAGAATTGGAAGAACATCTTTTTCCTGACGAGGCCTTTCCTTCCATTTGAAGTTGGCAATTCTTTCTCTATACAGGGTGTTTCATAATTGAATGCTGATCCTAAGGGGCGATAATCCTTTGATGATTTTGAGGAAAATTCTTCATATGAACATAGGTCCGCAACAGCTTTATTTCTGAGATACAGGATGTAGAAATTTAACAAAAAAATCAGTTCTTCCCCAATATCTCTGAAACCGCTTTGGCTTTTTTTTCAATTTTGGTACATGCAAAGTACGCAAAAAAATACATTTTGTCCACGATAAAGGATTTCTTAATTTTCTTCAGTGGCGTCCCTGTCAACATGCCCTGCCATTTTTGATCAAAGTAATGATACGCCACTGTCTTTCTTCCAAATAAATATTATTTTTGTAATTGTCTCTTGCATTTTTTCGTCCGGCGAACGGTTTTTGAGTTAGAAAATAAAATGCATTCATTTGCTTGTCCCTATGCGAAATCAGCCGTTGAAGAGTAGTAGGATTATCTTGTGGGCTAGAAACATAGAGAAACTAAAAATAAAGAGAGTGGTCAAACCTGCAGTAAAAGTTGGCACCACGTTTATACAGTGGCGACATATCTCGCAACTGGCCGAACTAAATACAGTTGGTAAGACCGATTGAAATAAGGCGGGTTTTTCAAATGTGTCACTTTCATATGATTGATATGGTATATATTTTATAAGTGATCGATTTGTTATTCTTGTATTCCATATGAATGGTTGTATCATATGAAATACAGGAATGGCAAATCGATCACCAATAAAATATATACAGTAATCGATTCGTAGAATCTGTTAGTTCGTTCGTGGTTAAATCTTTATTTAATGATATCAAGAACAAAATTAAAGATCTTATAAAACAAGACTAATAACTATAAAAACACATTTTATTGTATCTAGGACAAGGAAATTACAGACAAAACAATAAAGAATCCAAAAATTCTTCAGTCTTATCATCAAATCAACCAAAATAAAAATTTTTTTTTGTTCATTGATTAGCACAAAGGAGAACGAGTAGGTATACCTAACAAATGCTCCAGTTTGATGATAATCTTCGTACTTCCTCAAATGGTGATAGGAAATGGAAAATGATGGACGGAAATATATCAGTTTGTGAAAAGCAGCTTATATTTTACCTTGAGAAAGAATATTTCGAGGAATTTCAGCGTCAACTCGAATAACAAAACATTCCATTTTCGACGTTGGGTTCATAATTCAAGTCCATAGTATAATTTCTATAATTAATTTTTCGATGACAACAGTAGAATAATTCTGAAATTATTACGTGGTTTGTCATTTTCTGACAAATGTCGAAATTGGAAAATTATCATGTCAGTCGTCTGTTGATTGCGGGCAGCGCCTCCATGCGCGACTGGCCGTACCAAAAACTTGGTGGTCAAGATCGCCAATGTTTCAAACAGTCTCTTTATTTTTAATTTGTCTATGGCTAGAAACATCTAGTATGCTAAGAACACATTTCGTTGCTTTCAACATAAACAATTTTGACACTTCTTTAGCTAGATACGTGATATTATTTACGTTATAAAAACTAGTTTATTAAAAAAATCATGGTAAATTTTACAAATACCGAATTATCAGACATATATTACTTGTATGGGCACCCACAGAAGGTTATGTGAAACAGGAAGTTTTTAGCCAAATCATCACTTGAAAGGAGCACATTGGACTGCAATTGAGGTAGCTGTTTTAAATTCAGTTGACGAAAATCCTGAAATAAGTACGAGGCAAGTTGCCAATAATTTGAATATTGCCCATATTTTAGAATGGAGGATTCTTCATGATTATTCATTATATCCCTATTATATCCAACGGGTTCAGGCTCTACTTCCTCGAGACTTGCCATTACGAGTGACTTTCTGCCCATGGTTTCTCCAAAAAGTTAGCGAAAATCCTTTATTTGACAGGGAAATTTTATTCACGGACGAAGCTAGTTTTACTAAAAACAGGATAAGAAATTTTCATAATAATCATTTTTGGGACGAGGAAAATCCGCATGCAATCGTGGAATCTCATCAACAGGAGCAGTTCTCATTAAATGTCTGGGCTGGAATTATTGGAGATTACCTAATTGGACCTTTTTTTACCACGCAGATGAAATGGACATAATTATCGCCGATTTCTTGAAGATAATTTGCCAATTCTGTTGGAAGATGTTCCTATTTTAATGCGAAATCGCATGTGGTTTATGCACGATGGTGCACCTGCTCATTTTAGTGCTCTGGCACGCGAATATTTAAACCAAAACTTTCATAATCGCTGGATAGGTCGTGGGGGAACAGAGTCATGGCCAGCTAGATCCCCAGACTTAAACAGTCTTGATTATTTTCTTTGGGGACATCTTAAGACTTTGGTGTACAGTCAAACAATTCTAACTGAGGAAGAATTGCTGTGAAGCAATAAGGAATACTCCAGAAATTTTCCAAAGAGTACGCGAGTCAATGACAAGGCGGGCTGAAGCGTGCATACTTGCAGGAGGCGGACATTTTGAACAGTTAATTTGATTTTGGTATTTTTTGTTCATAATAGTTATGTTTTTAAAAATAAAATTTTTATTTTTATGCGTGTTCATTACAAAAACTACATAATAGTTACCATAAAATTATAAAAATCTTGCCCAGATCCTCTGATTACCACAATTGTGAAATTAAGACCAAGAGAAAAAATGAATGTATTTTATTTTCTAAATCGAAAACCGTCCGCCGGACGAAAAAAAGGCAAGAGACCATTTTTATGAGAAGATAGAGGAAAATTACAAAAATAATATTTATTTGGGAAAAAGACAGTGGCGTATCATTATTTTGATAAAAAATATGACAGGTTAATAGGGACTGAAAAAAATTAAGAAATCTTTATCATGGAAAAAATGTATTTTTATGCGTACTCTGCATGTACCATAATTGAAAAAAAAGCCAAGCGGTTTCAGAGATATCGGAGAATAACTGATTTTTTTGTTAAATTTCAACATCCTGTATCTCAGAAATAAAGCGGTTACGGACCTATATCCATATGATGAATTTTTCTTAAAATAATCCAAGGATTATCGCCCTTTAGGATCAGTATTCAATTATGAAACACCCTGTATATCTCTAAAATTTAAATTACAAAAATCGGCCTTATCATCTCAAACAAGCACATATATTTTATATGTAGGTGAACACTGCCACTTAATCCGAAACTACTTGCTGGCCAAATCTGTTTATTTGGGCCAAATATAAATTTTGTGGTA
This sequence comes from Gonioctena quinquepunctata, assembly GCA_018342105.1. NCBI lineage: Eukaryota > Metazoa > Arthropoda > Insecta > Coleoptera > Chrysomelidae > Gonioctena > Gonioctena quinquepunctata. Next base: position 184,146 of record JAFIRS010000525.1, read on the forward strand.
TAAATGTTGTTCACAACAATCTAACAGATAAGAAAAACATATAAAGAGAGGAGAAAAAACGTCAATAGGTGACGAAAATGTCTGCAACCCTTCGCCAAGATCGTCGGCGCGGCAACCTCGGATTCATCCGGAGTGAATGGAAGAGACACCGGTTGAACCCTCGGACGGACGAGACGTAAGGCAGACGTCAGAACACGGGATTTGGATCGAGCCTGGCTGAAAATGGCGGGGCACTTGGCTGATCCAGTCCTGACTGGATCAATACCGGAGGTTATAGAGCCAGAGTGGTTGGTAGAGGCAGAGTAAGAGCGCTCTTACCATTCCATAGGTACGCCGCCTGGCTGCCTGCTTGTAGTTCGGTTCGTTCGATGTGCGCGCCTCACCGTAACAACTCACCAATCCACATTACTTACAGGGTGATTCACACCGGATCCCATTCACGAAATTACCACACTGCACACCACCGACAATAACTAATCTGCTTGCTTGCTCCCTCCCACATTCGAGTGTTAACACTCATAGCTTGGGGGAATTGAGCTCCGAACCTTCAACAGATTTGAAGGAAATATTGGTTGCATTCGATGGCATCGAATAGATGGAAGGAGTGTGAATTAAACTTCGGAGATAACAGTGACCAATACTAGTGAATATTAGAGTTTGCAGCAATGAAAAAGTTGATTCAAGCTTTCGGAAATCTGTATTTACTACATCATCATAATTTATGAAGAAAATAAAATGTAATATAATGGAAACAAATCTCAACAATAAGTACAACTTTATATCAGGTTACTCATGAAAATAGTTTCAATTTGTCATTTCTCCTTTTGTAATCTCCTGATGATATAGTAAATAGAGATTTTCGAAAGCTTGAAATCTTTATTTACTACATCATCAGGAGTCTACAAAAGGAGAAATAACAAATTGAAACTATTTTCATGAGTAACCTGATATAAAGTCGTACTTATTGTCGATATTGGTTTCCATTATATTGCATTTTATTTTATTCATAAATTGTGAGGAAGAAAAAAGTTATTTTTATTTTTATTTTTTTATTTTTTTTCACAATCAGGAATACAAACAGGACGAACCCAGAAACAGTATTCACATATATACTTACTAAATATGTCATATTGCTATTTAATACAATACAGTAGTAATATTTTATATGTATTTAAAAAATATTGAGGATATCAATTAGACGATGGTACAAAGTGTTTCTTAAGTTTGTTCACAAAGGTAGCTAAAGAGTCAGAAAAAATATCAATCTCTATTATGTTTGAAATGGAGTTATAACTTCTCAAGCATCGATGTAAAGGGGAATTCAAATAATAATTTGTGTTTGGTATAGATGTATGGAACAAATTATAATGGCGAGTGGAATATTGTGGAATATTATAATAAATCAAGTTATTGATGGATGGGGAATGAATGAGACCATTTATCATTTTGAAAGAAAATTTGATGTCGGTGATAGCTCTTCTGTCAGCAAGACTGATCAAATTGAGCTTTTGATTTACGAAGTAATTTTGTGGCGTATTATCGAAATATTTTCTGTTGATATAGTAAATGAATTTGTTCTGGATACTTTCTATTTGTTTCATGTAAATTATATAATGGGGGTTCCAAATAGTTGAGGCAAAGCCTAGCAGACTATTTACGTATGACATAAAAAAGAGTACGCAAGGTATTATAATCTCTAAAAGGATAAGTTGTTCTTAAAATAAAACCTAGCATTTTATTCGCATTCTTAGAGATGTAAGAAATATGTTTATTAAAGGTCATTTTCGAATCGAAGATAATTCCCAAATCCTTCACCTCACTACAGGTGTGGAGATTATGATCCTGCATGGTGTAATTATTGATTATCAAGTTGGAATTTCTACTGAAAGTCATCTGATGGCATTTGTTGAGATTCAGAAAAAGGGAATTATTGCTGCAGTACTCTAAAAATCGGTCAAGGTCCTCTTGAATTAGCCTACAATCGTCCAAGTGTGAAACTGTATGAAATATTTTGAGATCATCAGCATACATAAGAAAATACGAAAATTTGAAACATTCAGAAATGTCATTTATATAAATGTTAAATAGTAGGGGACCTAGATGTGAACCTTGAGGTACACCCGACGTTATGTTAACTGATCTTGAGAGATAGTTGCCAATACAAACAACCTGTTTACGATTACTCACGTAAGATTGAAACCAATTCAATAGGGAGCCGGTCACACCGACATCAGCCAGCTTTTGTACCAGCAATGTATGATCGATCTTAGCAAAAGCTTTGCTGAAGTCGGTATAAACGGCATCCACTTGAATTCGGCTATTCAAGCTTTTCAATATATATTCAGTATATTCGAATAAATTTGTTTCGACAGAGCGCTTTCTGACACATCTATGTTGTTGTATATTCAAAATGTGCATGACATCATGATAAAGATATTCAAAGATAATACTTTCAAACAATTTTGCTAATATACATAATTTGGACACTGGTCTATAATTTTGAGGTAACTGTTTTTGTCCAGATTTATGAACTGGAACAACGAATGCTTTTTTCCAGGCGTTTTCCTTTATCTAAGGAATTGTTAAACAGAAGATAGAGAGGAAATGACAAACTCTCTGCACACATTTTAATGAAATTTGTCGGAAGGTCATCGGGGCCAGGGCCCTTATTCGGGAGAGATTGTATTTTAGCTTTGATAACGTTTTCAGATATGTAATATTTACTTATATTTTGGGAATTGAGGCGAGAAGATACCCAGTTCCCTTCGTTTTTCAAAGGTTCACTGAAAGCTGATAAGAAATGATCAGCAAATATTTCACAAATAGTTTGACCTTCCGTCACAATATCATCGTTAATAATTACAGATGTTATCCTACTGGAGGAGTTCTTCTTTGTCTTTACATATTGCCAGAATTGTTTGGGATCGGATGATATATTTTTTTCACATGAATCTATGTAATTTTTGTAGTCAAGTTCCATCAAATATTTGGAACGTCCACGTAAGATTTTAAAGGTGAGATAATCCATGTCGTTATGGTATTTTTTCCATCTTGAGTGATATTTATTCTTCTCTTTAACAACCTTGATGGTGCTAACAGAAAACCAACAAGGGAATTTTTTACAGATTTTTGGATTTTTTGGAACAAATTTCTCTATAGCTATATTGATCTTGGAGTAGAAAAGGTCAGTGGTTTCATCAACAGTTTTTCCCAGGAACATATCATGCCAATCAATCTCAGCAAAGAAATTGTTGATCAAGTCATAATTTGCCTTATTGAAGTTGCAGGCATGAAATTTATTTTCCAGATTTCGAGTTGAGTCTATATGTGATAATTCCAGAAGGAATTCAAGGGTAGTATGAAACTTATCTTCACGAACTAGAGGCGATTGGCATAATTGTAACCTTCGTAAGTAACCACAGTTGTTGAAGACAAGGTCAAGTATATCATTCAACGTTCTGCGTGGTATTTGCCAGGAAAGTAGTTGTTTTTCACCTGAGATCTACCTTTCTCTGGTTCAATTTTATATTGAATCCTTTATGTGAAGAAAACCGTTTAAATTCGATTTTTCTAAGGTCAAGTGTGTTTCCACATGAATTAGTAAAATGATTGTGTTGAGTAAAATTTCCAAAAGAGAGTGTATCGATCAACAAATTACTACTTATATCAGTATAATTCCTAGGACAACAAAGATTGTTGACTTCATCGAAATGCCATTGTATAGAGGGAATATTAAAGTCACCACAAATCACGATATTGTCATTTGGATTGCTAGTTATAATATTTGTCAATTTTGAGCAGAAGGAGTTCAAAGCCACATAATCAGATGGAGGTATATATACACAGCACAAATGAAATTTCATAGATTTTTTATCACCTGCATCAGCTATTACTGTTACCCAAATATCCTCTGCATCAGATGACCAATCTTCTTGTATGTAACTGTTGATTGAGTTATTGACAGCAATCAAGGTGCCACCTCCTTCCAATTTGCAGCAGGCCGACGATGCTCGATCTCTGCGATAAACATTGTAATTTCCAGAAAACACTTCACTATCAAGCACATTATTGTTGAGCCATGTTTCAGTAAAGCACACAATGTCATAGTCACAGAGCGTTGTGCCAATATATAATGTTGATAACTTGGATTTTAAACCTCGGACATTCTGATAATATACTGATAAAGCCATGGGTACAAACAACTTCCTGAATCTAGTTGGGTTCATAAGATGAAATTACTGTAGTTTCAAGATATCACCTTCCTTTCCTATGCTAATCACCTTCGATCTATCGTCTTTCCTTACTAAAATGTTTCCATTTCTCACCCAAACAAATTTGAAGTTCTTGCTTTTGGCGGCTTCCTTGGTATTCTTCAGCAGCAACTTTATCTTACTGGTGAGATGTTCATTTACGAACAACTTCTTTGATATGTTTTCTATAGCAATACCAGCAGTATTGCTTTCACGCCTGAGTCTTTTGGTTGCAGCTAGAATCGAATCTCTTTTATGCTTGTTTAATAGTTTGACTATGATGGGTTTCGTCTGTTGAGCAGACGAGGGATGGGGGGCAACACGATACACGGTGTCTATGTCTGCCTCGGCAATAGGACACTTGACGTGTTCACCGATCTTACGCATAATGTCAAACAGATTTTCATTTTCCTTAAAGGGCACGCCTTGTAATTCTAGGTTATTCGCTCGAGTCTGCTGTTCCAAGAGATCCACTTTGGTATGTAGATGGGATACTTCTATTTTCAAATTAACATTGATAAGAACACATTAATAATCATTCAAATTAGTATGTGTTAACTTTAATAAAATAGGGATAAAATTGTCTGCTACGATTAGTACACCTAACAGATTAGAAATATTCCAGCAATTTATGATAGATGACAATTGTGATATTTGTAACTGAGTTCAATGTTAATGCGTTCTAACTGCTTTCTGGGTTTGAGGTAAAATCAAATTTGTAATATTTTGGTTAAATTGACATCATTTACTAGATGATAAATTTTTCTCCAATGACAGTCAGTAATTGAAATGCATTAATTTTTTTGAGAAATGAAAGCCATTTCTTAAAAGGTTCTGTTAGCTCTACTAACAACTTCACTGCTTGCTAGTTCAGCGGGTGATCAAGCTTATCAATATGTTCTGCTAAAGCACATCTTTCTGCGTGCAGTTTGCAATCACTATTGTGTGAAGTTATTCTACATGACAAAGATCTTGAGGGTTGCCCAATGTATTGCTGGTTAAAATTTTGACAAGAGATACTATATTGAAATAAAATGATTGTTTGTAATATTTTGTAAGCTGTTTTGAAATTATCTTAAAAATGAAAAGTTTGGTGAGTTTCGGTGTGATCTCTCTTATGTATGGTATTGAGATGAATACGTGTAGGGGTAGTATTAGTCTCATTGTTGTTTGGTATAATTTTTAGTAACTGTACAATTCGGCGGCTGGTTCGTTCCCCAGATGCATCACCAGTTGATTTTTTTCTATGGGGTTCATCCGAGATAACTGAATCGTCGTTGTGAGCCGTGTAACTTTCAATAATTTTGTAACATAGCTACTATTCTTATCAAGTGTTCATGCCTTGTTATTATTCCTGTGTTCTGAATACATCAATTTTTTTTTCGAATATATTTCCCAAATTTTTGTTCAAAATGATGCCAGTGAATTCGATTAAAAAAAGTTCAGCCACTATCTCGAGCAGCCAGTGTTCCTATACCGTTTTTTGGAATGTTTGACCTATATAGCATTACGTTCAATTCTAACAATGGATTTTTTATATTACTCTCTGGAGAAGTTTTTGTTCTTTGTGTGAAAAAAAGTTTTAATTCGCATAAGCTATTCAGCATTGATCTTCCTCAGTTCAAAGCCTGCACGAGATTAACGTTACTTGAAGAGTTGAGTGCGACCTCATTCCAATACTCGTACCCTGGAAATACTCCCATTCATCTCACATTGTCACTTGTGTACCTACTTCAAAATAAGATCTTTCTTTCTGAATGGATATTCAAGGTAATTACGTTATTAACTAGGGAGAAATGTATTTCATAGTAATGTTTCAAAGATTACGTTTGAAGCACGCTTTCGTTTCACACTATTTACCCAGCTTTGTGGATATTTGCAGGGAATGGCTTTAGATTACCAAAATAATTTTCGCTTCATTTAATGTACCTAATTCGGTGATTTCGCGTTGCAGAATTACTTCCCAGTTATACCGAGTATCCCAAAACTGTTGAATCAAATCATTCAAGAATAACAAAGAGTGGCTGCCCTGTAATGTTCGTGAGAATACTGAGGTAGCTATGTTTGTTTGGGAGGTTATTAGAACATCATAAAGACGGGCAGAGATATATATCTTGATATATATCTGGATATTTATCTAATATATATATATATATATATATATATATATATATTTCTATTTCCGACATATCCGACTTATAAAAAACAACAAACCGGCCAAGAAATAATCTAGGAAAAGAAAAGGCTAGCAAACTAGTGTTTTTATTCAAATATTTAAATAACGATTCAAACTCAAAACAAAAACATGACGATTTGAAATAGATTATTTGGGAACCAGGAAAATAAAGAAATTGAAGAGCCTAGACGTTGACGAGAACAAATTTTTTTTAAACTTATTTTATAATAATGACTTTATTGCTTTTCTATTTTTATGTTGATTTATTGAAGAGTGTATCAATTTATTTAATTTACGTTTTATGTTTTTGTTTAACAGGTTATTTTATTTTTTATTCCTTATCTATTAGCATTATTTGGTTTTTCGCTTTAACGTATTATCTTATCTTCTCACATTTTACTAGCATACTTAATTTTTTGTTTAGTTTTACATGTTTTTTTATATTTAGTTTTAAATAAACTTATTATTTCTGCTTATTGTTTTCCATTTTGTAACTTTTTTCGAAAATATCATATAAATATCACATTTGTATATATAACCGATATATATCAAATATATCCAATATTTTGATATTTTTATAAAATATGATATTTTTGCGCACTGTAGACGGGCTAAGTAAGGAAATTAATAGACCTCATAGGATTGGCGGAAGCATATGTGCGGGAGAGAACATTAGGGTGAGAAAGTGTTCTGCACGTTTCGAGCTTAACAATAAAATGATCTCCTTTTAATGCCATGATAACAGAGAAATCAACGATATCTCTGCTAATACGAATTTACATATAGGGAATCCACAACTCAAGGTGGATTCCCAAACACAAGAAAAAAAGGAGGAATCTATAACAAAAATTACTGACGATATTAATGAATTTCTGATATATATATATATATATATATATATATCAGAAATTCATATATCAATAAAGGAGATGATTTACGTATTTTCAAATCCGTACCTGGAATCCTCAGCCCTATTTCTATTGAAGTTCGCACCTCGAACAATGAGCCATGATAACGGTATCGGATTAGCATTTATAATGAGTCTCCTAGATCTGTGGCAAAGGTATACAAAGTAATTTATGGCCTCTGTGAATTTTCAAAATATATAAATCAACTCATTTCATCTCCTTTGACGGCCTGGCAAATTCTGGCGAGCATATGACAAAACCATTTGTAGTCTCTGAGAACTTTATCAAATACCTTCCCACTCTCTCAAATCCGTCTTATCAAATTTTCACTCTTCAGTTGAAACACGAAATGTCAGTGTATTCACGCCCCTAAACTGGATAAAAATCCATATGAAAAAACAAAAAAGGAGAAAAAATTATAATAGATGATTGATTTTTCTCAGTTTACTTGGGGATGTGGCTAACTCCACACCGTAGTTCTATGTCAGATTCACCAGTATTGCAAAAAAGATAAGGTCGAGAATTTGGATTTCAAGACATTTTGCCCAACAGGTTGAAGACATAAATAATTAAAAAGGCCATAATAATGCCCCCTTCAACCGATTTATCACTTGAAATCAGCTATAAAGAATTTAAAAATAATTAAAGAAATTCTCTTAAAATTATATCTGCACCAATATGGATTTTTCAATAAACTCACGATGAGGAACGAGGAATATTAGCCTGGCACCATTTCATTTCGCAAATTTCTTGCATTGAATAAAAAAAGCGTAAAAAAAAGTATCAGCATAAGCTGGTATATAATATTAACTTCCAACTACTTTCAACTTTGAAAAATTAAGCTGCAATTCACCTGGGGCGGAAAATCAACAAAGAATGTCAGTAAAGTGTGAGAAAGAGTTCAACAAACCGAGCGGTCTAGTCGATACTTCGCTACCTAACAAAAACTCGACGTAGAATAAACGACTGGGCAATTACTAAATAGTTATTGCTGACCCCAACTAATCCTCTAAATATTAAAACTAACGAGAATTTTCATCTGTCCGCTACCCAACGCGAAGCACACTCAATGCATACGAGATAACCTTTTCGTTTTTTGTCAATAGGAATGCTAGCCTCAACACACCAGTGCAGCTTTCCCACACTAGTATCACAGATATATAAACCACTTGGCAGGGTTTATTTATCACAACGAATGTCTGGTTAGGAGACGTATCCCATCAATATTATACTTAACAACAATTCTTCCAGTTTTGTATTACCATCTTGGTTCTAACGATACATACAATAAAACCGTATGTACCATTAATATTGGCGCGTACTCATTTGAAACGGACACCCGCATTTCTTTTTACTCAAGACTGAGCATAGGTGACGATACACCAGGTATCTTTGAGTCTGATGCATATGCGATCCAGAGGCCATCAATGATTTCAGTAAAATTACATTTTATGGTGAATATATGGATTTTTGGAATGGGTAATGGAAATGTAATTTGAAAATAAAAACATTCTTAGTTGAGGAAATCAATAACACTCAGAAACAGAAGGATTCACCAGTCGCATTTTTTAATTATTTAACATCAAGGGTATCCAGCAGATGTGGATGTGCATCATATATAACACAAAATACTAAAATAACTTAAGAATGGTTAGCAAGTTGTGAGCTATTCATGTTCAACTTGAAAAATAGAAAGATTGTTAACAGTGATCAGTTATTATAATTCGTCGAGAAACAGTAAAACTGTAGCAGAAGTTTTTAAGTATTTTTTTTAAGTTGGTTGAAGATACAATGTCTATTTCCAATGGTTCTTGGATAACAATTCAGATTGAAGTAAATGGTACATATATCAGAACTTATATGATTATTGGAAATTTGATATGAAAAAAAATTATCGACAACATCTCTCCTAATAAAGACATTCCAACTTCAAATTGTCGTACTAGTCCACATAACGATGAAACGAAAATAACTATAATTAAAATTATTTACAAGCTTTTTTCGAACTTTTTCAATTCTTTTTACATATTAACTAGGGCTTTATACATTACTTTCTATTTTTTTCATAAAAATCTCACGATTCGAAGCACCTTATTAATCGTTTCCTCAATATTGAATTCGAATGTCAGTTTCTTACCCATAAGAACTCCCGATTTTCGGACTTTATAAGAGAAAATTATTTTTCCATTAATTAAAAACAGAACTAGAAAAAAGGATGTGTTGACACTTTTCTCTTGCTACAATAATTGTTAAGCCTGTCAAGGTCGCATTGGAGATCGATATAATCAAAATTTTGTTTTTATACAAAGTTTCAAGTCGTCTGCGTAAATTTTGACAATCCGATACAAGTTTCAATGTCATTGACCGATATATTAAATAGTATAAGTCCAATATGTGGCAAAGAATGCGCGTAATTTTGCCGCCAAGAAGATAGTGTCGGTGATGACTGTTACTTATGATGTGACATCAAGTTTGTAGGTTTTATTACAACTCATTTTTCCATTTGAGTAGGAAAAAATCCCTGAAGCATGAAATAATCTTATAATTAATTACCAAAATAAACTTCTGTTCTAAAACATTAGAGAAAATGTATTGATTTCAAATGGTATTTTTACAATACCTTCATTAAAAATATCAACCTGTGTAAAAAAAAAAACAGGAAATTCCATTATAATCCATAATTATAAAGCGTCTTTATTATGCATTTTCAACAAAACCTTGGCGATGTTTGTAGCTAATTTTCCCATTTTTATACCCAAATCGTGAAGACTACGACTATTAAGAAGTCCCAATATACACTTGAATTTTTTATCGTAACGTGAAAAATATTCAATTTTTCAAATGATGCCAAAAACGGGAAATTGAGTTACATTCAATGAAAGAAAATCATTCAAAATATTTATATTTGTTATGAGGACATTTTTTATTTAATTTTTACAAAAGCCAGATCTCATTACCACACAATGTAGATAAAAGCTTCAAACATGTGTTTGTCAAGACTGAATGAAAAAACTTTTCAAAGGGAATGGCATACAATACCATGAAAGACAGCTATTCACATTTATGTATTCTGCTTCTATCAATGAGCAAAAACATACATCGTATTAACAGAAAATTAAATTACAGCAGAAATCGTAAGAAATTTCACTCCCTTTCCGACGATAAAAGTATACTTGATATTTCTCTTTCCTCCATCCCATCCATGGTATTTCCGAATATAACGAACATGTTTCCTGTTGAAGAAGGATCATTGGCTGCGTATGAGATAAAATCATTTTCAGTTTTCCCTACCGAAGATGAAAACGGAACACTAATGGTATTTGTCTGTACGATTGTTTATCGCAGCATTTTGAAATCTAAACCATGTTTATAAAAAAAGGTAAAATTGGGCACATTGATTGTGTTTGATGAAAGAATTCTCCGAAATTCTAGTTATTTTCCAAATTAACGTCGCCAAATCTCACCAATCTCACCAATGTGAGTAGTATGCAAGGCTGATTGATTGACGGTCGTGCATTTAAAGTTTTTCAACTTACAGATGGATTAAACACCTGAAATTTGCCATGCAGCCATAATTGAACATACCAACTTTCTTTTGTAAATATGGTTTAGGCCCGTTATGATAACTTTGACGGTTTCTATATTTTAAAAGTCCATGCTAATTTATGATGTACCATTGCCCTATTTTGTACCCCGTGGGCATAAGTGGAAAATGAACCTAATCCGATTTCAAAGATAAAAATGTATCGGGGTAAGTTCTGGAGATCTAGCGGCCACAGGTATGGTCCTTTCCCCACCAACGTCAATTTGATATGAAAAGGTTTTTCCCATTCTGATGCCATATGCAGCTGAGTGGCGGGCGAATTTACAAGAAATATTTGTACAATGTTTTGTAGAAACTTCAAGTATTCTTCTTACTTTTCATATGATTAATAAAATTTCTCGTTTTTTTTGTACAATAATCTACTCACAATCTTTTTTCCATGAAATCGATAAATGTTCCTCACAGACCAATGACCGGTATTGAAATTATAAATATTTCATTACAGTATTAGTTCCTCAGATTGAACAAGAACAAAAAATATAATGTGCGCAAATGTTCAGAAATAAAAATGAATATTTTCAATATTTATCTGATTTGAACGAAAGTAGAAAAATGTTTCTACGCAAAGAACGCTGAACTTCAACAAAATTTGTAGAAAACATTTATTCGGAGTCAGCAATATCGAATACATTGTTTTTTTGTGATAAGAACACAACTTTGAAGAGGAAATAGTTTTCGATGTACGAGCATGGAGGGTGAACAAGATTTTTTGGATCGGCCAATTAATATTTGCATAAGTTAGTCTAATATGATACAATATTCGCGTGGGCAGATCTCATTATCGTAACGGAAGTCAAATTGCTACATTGTGGCAAATTAATCATCGGATGTATAGTCTAGAGATACGGGACAATGAACGATTCATTTTCGTCATGAGTGGTCGAGTTAGGTCAGGAAAAATAAAAAATGCCAGAAATTGGACACTGGACAGGAATATACGAGATGATGCTACTGGTGAGTGTCGATAGCAAATGTTAGGCGAAAATAACATAAATTACCATTGGGATTACTTGGAGACGTGGAAACGCAGCCTGTAATGGACGGAGAAATTGTTGCAGACTTGGATAGTTGCGACGCTTTTAGTAAACCATAAAAATAACGTGTGCGAAGTTTCCTTTAATTGAGGGTGGTGCGAACATTTTGTATAGAAATTTTAAAATCATAGAGTCTCGACGCCATAATAATGCACTGAGAGAAAACTTGTAGAAAGTTATTTTTTCAAGTTTATATGAGAAACTAAATAGTTTATGAGAATTGGTGATGAAGGCTGGGGTATACGAGCTTTTTCTTGAAACGTGTATTTCTGTTTTGTATAAATTAATATATGTCATTCATATTATTAACTAATAACTTTGAACTGTTTTACGAAGATGATTTGGGATGACATAAGTATAGAAAATGTTATTATATAAACTAGTTGCTAGTTGCTTGTACAAACTGGTGATATTTCAGATATATATATATATATATATATATATATATATATATATATATAAAGATACTATTGAATAACTAAAAATACAGTCAATCAACTTTTTATTACAATAACACACTGTATCATTTAGAGAGTTTTTTATACTTTCGGAGAGTTCATATAAACAGGATTCCGGCGATATGTACTGGTCCGATTTCCAAATACAATTAAAACTTCCTTATTGAATTATATTTGTACATTACAAGTTAGTGACTTTTCGGGCGATGTGCCAGCAGCGTTGCTAAATAATTTAATTGAATTTCAATAGTTTCATAGTTTGTTAGTTCCGTATTCCGGTAATCTTTCCGGGGAATTTATATTTAGGGCTTCCTAACTGTTTTCGATTACCTCGCCTCTTTGTTTCTACTTCACGAAACGCTCAATGAAACATTCGAATGAATAAACTAGTTTTAGTGGCCCGTTCTCGTACCTCATACCGAGCCGTATAACAGCAAACAAGAATGAGGTGAAATGAAAAGAAATCCCGCATACACTTTCAACTCTCTTCTCACGAAAAATTTGTTAATCCAACCAAATTTATTTGGTCACTCTTATTGGCTTGACCCGACTAAATAAAATCCATCCCAAAACACAGGTGTATTCGATTGATGGAATCATTATATTGCGGTGACAAAATAGATTGTTCAGAAGTACTTCGACAAACTTCAGGAGGTGATTCCTCACAATATGAATTGCCCAAATGAAAATATGTCCGGAAACGCTTCATTGTATGCATGTATGCTTGAAGACCATTTCAAAATATCGAAGAAATATAAAATGCTATTAGAGAGGGTTGGGCGAGTATACTGAAAGCTTTAAAAAAAATGTCAATAAAGAATTTTGTGTACAACAATAAAATAGTTGGCGATTGGAAGGAAGACATGTAGAAATTCAAAGATTAAATGATTGATAATTCAGGTTTCTGAACGTGTTTGTAATTTGGTTTTTCTTTATGTTCAATACATAAAATGGGACTCCCTTTAAGGTAACGCTATGATTAAAGTTATCGTAAACTTGCAGATTTGTATTATTTAATTGTTTAGCAATAGTTGATTGATTTATTTAATTATTTTCTTCCATTAAATCATACTGATAGTTATTATGGACATACATACAGAGTGAAATATCCAATTTGCACCAAAAAACTAGTAAAAATTCAGTTTCAACAAACGTCGATATTCTAGTACAAATAATAAATTGGAGCAAATATTGGATTAAAATATTATTATAGTATTATGAAGGTGTATATGAGATACTAGTACCCTTAATGAGGCTAGAACAAGAAAAAAAAAATTATTGCGTAGGTGGCTATGATTTCAAATCTGAATATTGTTTATAATTCTGAATCTTTCCTATATAAAAAAATCCTATTGTTTCTTCTCCCCTGTACACCGTTTAGAAATTTAGAATTTTGACAACCCAAATGCAAGTTTTCCGCAATGCACCAATTTTTATCGAGAATAAGATTTTCCGACAAATTTAGATTTGAAACTCACTGATTTTTTTTTGTCTCTTCGCTGAACGCCATGAAACAAATCAAATTCTATTAATAAATATTTACAAAACCTTAATGATATCAAAAACTGAAACAGACTAGAATTTTCATATGATATAAAGAAAGAACACTTTTTAATTCCATTCCAAGAATACCTACATGCTCCGAAATCGGTTTTCCCTACTCTGCATCAAAAACACTTTCTCGTCGTTAACTTCGAATACTTTTCTCCTTTGATGTCAAAGTCAGATCACAGAGCAGTGGTTACTCTTGAGAAAAAATTATTTGTAGCCATTGGAATGAAAACAAATTCTTATATGTTTTATTCGCGAAAAAGAGAAAGATTTCCACATGGATTTTTCATTACTTCCACTCTTCTTTTGTCACGAACTCTGAGGATCGTTGTTACTGTAGATGAACTCCTTTAGTTGGTTTACAGGGTTATATCTGAAAATTGTTGGGTTGCTATCTATGGACACGCTGACTAGTCCTATCTTTGAATAATTTCCAGCAAAAAAAAGTTGTTAAGATTATCTTCTCAATCGTAAATGAATTTCCATTTATTATGAACATGTTTCCCTCTGAATCTCCATCGACAAACATTTCATAAAAAATTCCCAATGTTTACACCGCAAATTTCAAGAGAAAATCATTTACGAAGTGAATGAAAAAATATAAAAAACTTGAAGAGGAGTTTTTATTCGAAATCACAAAGAAGACCATTTCTCCTTTTTATGTATGTTTTACCCGTTCATTAAAAAAACAGATACGAAAGCTTGTCGGGCATTTTATTTGGTTTGAATACCAAACAAAAGTAGTATTTTTGCGGAATAACTTTGATACATCTAATTAAAAAACCCCAAACACGTGGCAGAAGTGAAACTTCTTTGTCGATATATATATATATATATATATATATATATATATATATAGGGTGTAGTCTAATCTCTTGCACACCCGTGAACGACGTGTATATAATGCAATTTTATAACGAATTACAATGGTTAAAAATCCGAAAAAACATTGAAAATATGTTTTGTTCTTTGTAAAATTCGACAAAATTTCAGGAAGAGCCGCTTGCCTAACCTCAGCTGTCTTGATCAAAGCTGTAAGTCAATGCAACTGCCGATACAATAAACATTGAAATAATGTGGAATGTTTAATTGATTGCGTGGTAAATGTATAAATGTTTCAAAGTGATAAAAACAAACGAACCTCGTTATATCCAAACTGGTAGATAAAGTCAGAACTAGTGGATGAGGTCACTTATCGAATCAAATAATTCCATGTTTCTTATTTCAAATTCAACAATATGAACAATTCACAAAACACAAACCTGTAGCAGGTATGTAAAACTCTTCAACTGCATTTTAAAGACAAAGCTTACCACTAATGAATCATGTAATTCTAAAAAAAGGAATTGTAGATCTCTTCAAGTCAATTTGGAGCCTTAATATCGCGAATATTTAAAAAATTGCATTCTATAAAAAAATTATTTATATTATGTTAATATTCTAGTCAAAACCCAATTTTGTTTTCCTGACTCGTCATTAGCGAGTTCAGAAACCAACCAGAATTGAAATTCACTACTTCATTCATAAATGCGACGAGTGATTTCTCTTGTCTTCCACTCTACAAAATACAGTTGTAAGAACCAGAGAATCTTGGAAACACTAGTTGGCAACAGTGTTCACGTGTTATTCTCAATCACACCAAGTTACAATGATGGCCGATACTATTTTGAAAACAATTCAATACTATGTCTTTTGTGTGTCTTTTTGTGATAATTGCGATTCGATAAGTGCCTCAAAGCTGTATTGACCTCATCTATTAGTTCTGACTTTATCTACCAGTTTGGATATAACGAGGTTCGTTTGTTTTCATCACTTTGAAATTGAATATATATCGCAAGCAATATACACTGTTTGTACATTCTTCACAAATCAATTCAACATATCACATTATTTGAATGTTTATTGCATCAGCAATTGCGTTAACTTACAGCTCTGATTATGACAGCTGATACTAGGCGAGCGGCGCTTCCCAAAATTTTGTCGAATTTTAGAAGAACAAAACATGTGTTCAAATTTTGTTGGTCCTCAAAAGGTCCGATTTCGCGCCGTTTCGGCAAATTCACATTTGCCATCTTCAGCAATCGACTAACCACCATTACAAATTGAGGAGCTTAACACGAAAAGATCACTCGAGTTCGAAACAATTTCCTTTCGTTTCTTTTTTAAGTATTTAATAATCCTAACCTCATTTATAATCATTAGAAATTACCACTCACTTTGATATAACAAAAATTTCATCGACCGGAATTCGAACCCGGGCCGCCCGCATGGCAAGCGAGAATTGTACCACTGAACCACGGATGCTTATTATCATTTAAGTAGCTGACAACATTTTAAAAACCTCACATCAAAACGTTGCATTTAAATTCAATCTTGATATTTTACACTTATGGTGCCCAAAGAATTTTCAGTTCAAAAATTGTTTTCTTGTACATTGGAAAGAAAGTTTCTCTTACGAAAGATGTTTTATATTTTTTTATTGCTTACTTTTTAGTGTTTGGATTTTGAAACCACAATATGGATTTTGACAAAAAATCAATCTTAGACTTAGAACTAAAAATGTTTTGTCTAAGAAATTTACTAAAAACTATATAAAAAATCAATGATAAATATACTTTAATAACGTTTCGAGACACACTTCTGTTCTCTTCTTCAGGTCTATTGAATAGGTTGGAAATTACTTCTTCGTACAATAAATTGGGTAGGTAGTTTTGTCAAAATACGCCATCCGAGTTGTTTTACTTGATATTTAATTTATGTAGATCGACTTCCTTTTTCAGTAAGGTTATCCATGTTGAGAACACGTTGCTATGTTTTCGTCATCTCTTAATTAACCATTATCTTTAGTACATTTTTCAAAGGAAACTTCCCGAAACTATGTGTCGTTAATGAAATTAGTTTTGCTCTGTTAAAAACAAATACATTAATAATGTAATAATATTTCCCAGGATTTTTTGAGGCATTTTTGTTGTGAATTTCTACGGCAAAAAATTTTTTTTACGATACGTTGTTAATTTTTGTATACCCTGTAGCATATCAGACAATAATCAATTTTCGCTCTCAGAGTAGATTGAATCTAACAATTCCCACTTCCAAGGGAATGAAACCCCCGAAAACTGTTGAGGAATCTACATGAGCTCTATTTCTCCTGCTATCTCATCTGATCATCCGGCAAAACTTTTCAAATAAGTGTTATTCACATTTCAATGACGCAGACGATAGAGGGGAGTTAGCAGACTTGTCCATTCTCAAGTTGAACAGAGGATATATTGCCAAAACTCCTCTGAGAGCTATAAATTCAACGAATCGTTGGAATTAGTAATACAACAAAAAAAATTAAACAAACGTTCGCAAACTCTTGAGCAGTTCTTAACAAGAGAGATTCAAGTCACTATTGATTTTACCTACCCGTATAAAACGTACGGATTCTTATACTGGATTTAGATTCGAATGGTTTCTTTTGTTTCTTTTCTTCAATTATGTACACACGAGAGAACGAGATTACCAGTATTAACTATATTACTATAATGTAGGTATCCTATTCTAATAAGTCAAGCTTTACAAAGAAGCTGACGGCCTTGGGTAAACGAGAATTCAACATTTCCTTTATTTGAATGCAAACTGAATAGGCAGGAGAGTTTCTCAGTTATATCTCATTATATCGAACGGATTATTCATCAGCAGAAATGTCACCCAATTAACTGGCGGAAAAGGTGCAAAATCCTTTGACAGATAAGATTATAGCAAATATAGAACCCTAACACATGGTGTGACTATGCATGACTTCGCTTATGTAAACAGGCAAGCAAATTTGCCGGCCTCACAAGGTCACAGACTTCTCGGTTAGCAAAATTCGAATATATTCTGTGAAATCTTGAGTGCTATCGAATAGTGATGACTGTGCGTCTTTGAAATTCACTTGAAAAATGACATTTGCTAATAATGCATTAAAATGATAAAAATGAGTTATTTAAACTTCCAGAATTCTTGATTTAATGAGAATTAAGATGCGTGTTAGGTTCTTATACATGCCCTGAGGTGATACTAATGATATGCTAATTCAACTACCCTCATGTCATTCAATCCTCTGCAGGTTTTTTACCACTGTTGGCTTAGGCGCAGCTTTTTATGTCTACTGAGAAAAAATGACAAAGAAAAATCCAGAAAACCGAACAAAAAATGATCAATGAAATTAGGTTGCTATAGTGGCGTCAACATTTTGAATTGAAACCAGCTTGATATAGACTTTGAGAGAAATTGGACCATAAATAACATCTTTCATTTCCATTAAATGGAAGCGTTTTGTCGAGGGTAGTATCATAAGTGCTTGGGGTTTTATCGCTCTATTTTATTTTCAAATTTTCGAGAAAACATTTTGCCTGGAAATTTTACTGAGAGCGATTTGCGGTTTTATTATCTGATTAAACCACAAAAGCGAAGCGATACGTTGAAGGTTGGCAGATTTAAATTACCTGTATGCTGACTATTTGGATGAGATTAAATTTTAATTCCAGGTCAATGCACGTGCATAAACACAAACGACACCCATATTGACACTAGAACCAACCGCACTAATGCCGCTTATTGGTTATTACTTCTGACATAGGATCGATATTCTTGAAGTGAGAGAAATATAATGGACCTCTGTTACTTCATCATTTTGTAAGGTGTGAAAAGGCTGTTTCAGATGAACTAAATTAATTTCAACAAAATTTATGTAAAGAGGCAAACAACTAAATTCGTTTGGAAAAGTAGTGCAATACTCAATCTGATATAAGAATTCTTATGGAGATTATTAAGTTTGTAACACCCTGTGGCTGTTATTGTTTTTTTTTGTTCCCCGGGTACTATTTTAATTTTTGGTTCATAATTCATTATTCCAGTTTCTTGAACGAAACTAACATGAAAAAGGGAGCTCATATTTCAAAATACATAAATGGGTTTGCTCGGATAAAAACATATATTTCTGCCGAACGAATGAGTTCCTTCATTCTAAAGTCATTGCCATTTACAGATATGCAACAAATTTAGTCTGAGAATGTTGAACAAAGCACTCTCGATTCAACACGGCTGACAATTTTGTCTAGTCGACAGAATTACCGGAGACGCGAGAATTGAACTTTGGATCGTATGCCCCATCCCGAGGGGAATTTTGTAACCAATGAAAATGCCACTTTGAGCTTGGCTTGGTTTTTGAATGGAAAAATAGAGGGTCTTCCTTAGGAAGTCAATCGGGAACAGCTTTGCGAATCGGTCGCGGGTTCCGCCCGTTGGCGTTAGCCAATAGGGCTATTGCACTAGTTTTTGGCTTTACCAGAAAATATGAAATTTCGGTGCCTCGAATAGGCGGTGAAGGGCCCATTTTGGGTTTGTCGCACTTTTATACGGGCGGCGGACATGGAGATCGAGGAACATCGCTCTTCGACAATTTGACTAGTTTCGGATGGCCTCAACTATAAGAATTATGGAAAAAATCTAATGTCAGTTACACGGGTAGCAACCAAATAAGAGAGCTACGGGGAAAACCGGTTCTATATTTCAATGATAGGAAATTACTTTATAAAACGGAAATATGAGCCCTTCATTAGAACGGATATGTAATATTTTCAAACTGTTTGTTTTTTGCATTCTCAAAATGGGAGTGATTTTATTTTACATTTTATTTTCTGATTGACATTTTTTTTATTCGACAAGCGTCAGATGTAACATAGTTTTGATATTTTTTTTGTTAATATATGTATTGAAGTTAAAATTTTGTGTACTATTTTCTCAACCGAAGTTAAGGAAAGAGAAATTGAGTTCAATCAAATCGTTTTAATTCAGTGGCAAATGTCACTTATTAAGTTCTATTTTCCCTTGAATAAAAGTCCTTCGGGACAAAATAAAAAAGGTGCTATTTTATAAAATGAAAAGAAAAGTTATTCAAAAAAGACCTCGCATATTAAGCCGAAGGCACGAATCTAAGTCCGATGGACTAGTGGTGATCAAATCAGTTTTTCTGCATACACCCTGGTGACAGCAGCTGCCCTTATAATATGTAAATATTATATGTAGAAACATTCTTAGAAAAAGAGAGTGTGACTATACTTTACACGAGGAGTTGAGATAATATAAGTAAGTATGGGAAATTTCATTATGTTATCTAATCGGGCGTAAGAGTTGATCTTAAGTTGGTGGGAGAAATATTGAAAGTTATCGGCGAAACATTTTTTTTTTAGAAATAATTTTTACCTTAAAAAATTAGAATAAAACAGTCACGGTCGTAAAGACTCTTGTTCCCCGTTACAAGTTCAAGAATGAGTATATATTTGAATCCTTTTTTCTGTGATACTAAAACTAAACTAAGAAAAATTCAGTGTTCATTATAAAACAAGTGTAACACATTAACAAACAGAAAAACGAAAATATAGATGAATTCGTTCTTCCAATAACCTACTGTATTTGAATGTACTTATATTGTTTTATGATTTACAACACGATCAGAAATATAATCTCAAATCCACAAATAGATTGCAGTTTGTCTACGATTTATGTCTGCCCCTTAGACATTCGTGAGGATACAGATATGCGACAGCCCAGGAAAAATATGTTGACAAAATCATCAAAAGGAAACCATACCACCTACTCCAAGCGATACTCGGATGTTGGTGTTATTGAAAGATAACTGAAAATAAACAAGCAGTTAAGTACACACAACACGATATGACGGTAAATAAAATTTCTCATAAAATTCTCACAATATCGAATTGGATTTTTCATTTAACGGTTATAGATCGTCGGTGTGGAGGATTGTGAACAGCAATGATGTATTCCAATGTTCCAAGTATTTCGTAACTAATTTTCCGAAACAATGTTTCCTTCCATTCTTCATGAGAATTTCACTTATAATTTCGTATCACTGGTTGACGTTCTAACCACAAGATATGAAGGAATTCAGGAATATTCCATGCGACAACCAAAAAATAACGACCAATAAAAATAAAGCAATAACCTCGTGGAAACATAATGGAAATTGAAATTCCCGAATTGATGCACCGATGCTGCAAATAACTTCGAAATAACGTAGAATCACGTCTAATGGAAAATGTGTAAAAACACCGCAGTGAAATGGATAATATAAAAAAGTTATAACTTTTTTAAGTAATGATATATTCACCGTTTGGTAATACGATTTAAACGAGTTCAAATGATGATGACAATAATTGTGTATCTACCGTATATTGCACAAAAAAATAATGGGTATTTCGAAGAGGGCCTGGAGAGAACACGTATCTGAATAACCTTAAAAAGCTTTCAGAACTTTCAGCTAGCCCCTTCAACTTATTCAACATTGGTTAAACCTAACCCTATCAAGTGATCATGAACTCGTATTCATGTGGAAAAGAGGAACATTCTCAATTGGATATTGAATAGGGATATTTTTACAGAAAAACAACTACTTCCCCGGCTAAAGCCATGCTGGATATTGAACTACATCTGATAGATATTGTGAAAGGACTCTTAATTCAACAGAAAAAAATCTGAAAGTGAAAATTTGCATTTTCATTCAGATAAAGTTTATCCATGATTCAGTTTTTTATTTCGTTTTTCGAATGAAACATGCATACGGCTTTCTGCAATGCATCTCGTTATCAAAGTCACTTGTCACATACAGCATGTTTCGATTTTAATGAATTTACTCTCGTTATATGCGGAATCCTTGAAATTTGGGGATCAATTTAGCGATATTATCAAAAATCCAATTATTTTATGATTTCCGTTTTATCTTGAGTTTTAGGAGACAACTTAAGGTGCTCTAATTATCATAATACACATTTAATTATAAATGTAGTCAGCTTCCCTATTTCTGGGATGGAGTCAATGAAAAAAAAATATTTTTTCCAAAAAAGTCTACTTATGCTGGATAGATGAATTTTGCGAAGCAATTACTTTTTGAAAATTTGGAATTTTCCCACTGATGATGGCGGGGAATATCTCTTAAAGATACCAAATTTAAAAACGTATTGCAAATTACGAAGGAGGCTCCGTGGAAATCGGTCACAATTCAAGTATATGAAGTTGTATATCAGAAGAACAAGTTGACGACAATTGAATTGGGAAAACCATTTTGAATCTCGACATGTAGCACATTTATCAATTTCCTTTTGCTTCCATATGACTTTATATCATTTATAATACGTTTTGTAGTGACTTGTAGTCATAAGACCATTACATCTTATCTATCTTTACAACAAATACTTCATTTCAAAGCTTTTACACAAAACTGTTCTTTCATTCAATATATACCTGAATCTTCTGGGAACATTACATTAGCAGAACTGTTCACCGCGAGATTGTGACTCACACGGAAAGAAAATAAAATGAAATAAATGAAAAGAAATCAGGTGTATGACGTCAGGTCTTTAGTTCTTAGAGCAAGCACAAAGCACGATACTCAAGCTGTCCTCACGGCCAAGACGCCACGAAATGATTCAAAGGAGACGGGAAGATTATTACGTACAAATTGTAAACATTACATTGGTGAGAAAGGAGTTTATTTGTTCTTCAAGAAACGTACCTAGCGAAGGCGTTAGTACAATAGACAAGCAGCACACCCCTGAAAAAGAACTAAAAATGGTTTTTACCAAGGAAAAGTTTTGCATGGGTCGAATTAAGAATCTTCTAGTGCGCTCCATTCAAAAATTAGTTGCGAGGCTGTTTCATCCTCCCCACCGCATATTCAATGCACGATTTCTCGTTTGTTCGTTTCGGTCCCCACAAAAATAACGCATATTCGATTCTGGGTTTAGCAACTGTACCAGTCCCTAGATTTTACCAAAAGCTCTACTATAAATTATAAAGACAATTTTGCATATGCCTGTGCCAGACTAATTGGTAGCACGTCAGTTATATTATATGAGTGTAAGGATAATGTATCAATAAAAGTAAAAACCAAAATATATGCTGAAAACTGTTAGATTTTTTACACACTGACATCGACTCACATCAATATACTTTTCTGCAAGTATTACTCAGATGGAGTTTTTGAATATGGTTTTAATTTTAAAATGTGGTAAGTATATTGTATATTTGTGGAGTTTTTGAGAAATTTCGAATGTTTGAGACCAGATGAGATGTGCACTTCGGGCGTAATATTGAGTTAACAGAATAAATACAGGCAAGAATCCCTGTAGTTATTATAATGGGAACTTTTTCTGGGCGAGAGAAATTTCCATACAGAGTCAATCCATAACCAATTTATGATTGGATGGGAGCAAAGTAAGCAGAGAGAAGAATGTATTTGGTCGAATATATTTTCGATTTATACATGGTCACCTTCAACCATTTTGTTCTCCGCTGAGGAGATTAAATTTTTTGTCGTATCTTTCATCAAGTTAGATACTATTTAACCATTTTTCGACTCAGTTCTCAGATGATTCCATAACATAAGTGAACTATCATCAGCAAAATCATGAACGAACTAGTAACTTGGAATGTACTACTGTTCAATTTGAGAATTAATTAAATACATGACAAGATCGAAGACTGTGTTGAAGTAACGATTTTGGAGTGAACGAATAATGTTTCGATCTTCAGCAAGGAATTTTCCTTCAAAACAATCTTTATTCAAAAAAGTAACCAGTCGATGGCCGAAAATGGAGGCAATCCCCGCACCTATATTTTTGAAAGAGGCGCCAATATTATAGCATGGTATTACCGGTCTTCCACAATGAACACTATGACAACACAAATCCCATGTCAACTTTCGAATTAAAGTAAATATGTGGATGATCCTTCTAAAGATTTCCCTAGACATTTATACTATGGCGTCAAAGAGATAATGCATGTTTTTTACTGACAAAATGAATCCACATATTCAAGCTCTGAAAATAATTGACGTCCATCGATTGATAACACAATTCCGGTAAAAAGTAGAACTCGTGAATTGTTTTCCACGTGTCCGTCTGACGTCACATTGCCACTGGCCTAGCCCCCTCACTGCATGTTGATAAATTTATTTTACTGGACAATAGCTTCTTATTGTGCTTTGAAAAATCAACCAATTTTGAAATATTCGATGTTTCACAAGGACATAATTTTTTTATATTTAAAGATATTACCTTGCAAATAAAAAACTATCAGTTTTGTATCTAAAACTCGTAAAAATGCGCAATTTCAACGTCATTCAGCACGTTTTTGGGTGAAGGTGTTGAAAAACAATGAGGTTCTCTTTATTGAAAACCCTTGAAGTTAATTATCTCAAAAACAAATCGACCGATTCTTAATTGAAACATCTTTCAAATGAGGTGGCAATCGAAGAAATTACTGTGAGGTTCCTGGGAGGCAATATAAATATAAATCGACCTGTCCAAAGATTATTCCTGAGCATAGTTTTTTTTATAACTGAAACTTAATGCTGTACAAACCTACTTTTTGCTTTATAGTATTATTATATTACTCTACACATTCTATTCCTATAGTCGGTTTTGTTGCGTTCGATTTGGCCTGCATCATATTTTTCCCCATATTGGTAAATCTGCCCTAAATATTTCTTTAAATTTATCTTCGGCGCGAAATGACATACTTATATGACGTAAATATTACCTACACTGTTTGTTATTTGACTAGTCATAGTATTCTGTCAGAAGTATTCAAGGTTTTTAAATTCCAAGTCACCAGTTTCTTTTTTCTGTTTTTTGGAAAATCATAATTTCCATATCAACTTTTGATCCCATGTCTCA
The DNA here is from genome assembly GCA_018342105.1 of Gonioctena quinquepunctata. Lineage (NCBI taxonomy): Eukaryota > Metazoa > Arthropoda > Insecta > Coleoptera > Chrysomelidae > Gonioctena > Gonioctena quinquepunctata. The sequence continues at coordinate 208,848 of JAFIRS010000525.1, forward strand.
GTGCCAGCATACGAAAAGGTTCCGTCGCTGGCAGGGTTGAGAAAAATAATAATTTTTTTTAACAAAAATCACGGTTTATTGAAAAATAACTTTTTTTTTTAATTTTTGGATTTTTTTTTATTTTTATAGATTTTTTCCTATTAATAAGACAAATTGCTATTTTCAACACGTTTTTGATTGTTTCTGTCGAAAAACGCTCACAAGTTAGAAAACCCTCTGCTTTAAATTTCTAAAGGTTGCCTAAAATCTGCAAATAGTGTAACAATGTCAACTCTTCATAGGAGTGGAAGGAAAAAAGACCCTATCTGGATAGATTTTATACAAAATTCTAATAACAGTGAAGGAAACTCTAGGAATAGAGCTATATGCACAAAAATTAGACAGGAAATGCAAGGTCTTGTCGAACGGATGAAAGTTCACTGGCAAAAGTGTAGTGAAACAAATACAGAAATCGAAAAGGACAATGAATCAGTTGTAAGTACACAAACAGCATATTATAATGATAATAATAACTAAATAAGTTTGTTTCTTTAAATTTTATTTTTAATATAATTTTCCAAAGATATACAGAATGCAGGGTGATTTCTAAGTTGATGCTTTTTTTTCACCCAATATAGAATTTAAGAAAATAAGCCAATTTGACAAATGAACTTATGTCCGGAAATGAGTCGTTTCTGAGATACAGGGTGGTGAATTTGAAATTTTATTTTCGATTTTTCTTTTCGCTTTAACTTTAAGGTTGAGGGTACTTCTGGCATGAATGCACCACAAAACTCACATGAACCAAGTACTTGACGACCTTTACAGTCACTTTCCAGTCTTTCCCCTCCAGAGTGTAGGAAAATAAAAGCAGTGTCAAAAACAAGGTCAGCAAGTTCTAGTTCTGGATCTTTGTCATATTTTGTCGTACACACTAGCAAATTTACTAAAAATGAAATTGACAGATTACCACCTACGCTACAAACAGCAGTTTTAATTGTATGGAGCAAGCGGCAAAGTAAGAAAAGCTATAGCTCTTTTACGGCCTGGATACATACCACCCTCTCGATCTAATCTTTCTACTGAATTGTTTGATGAAATTTATAATGAAGAAAAAATAAAATGCTTTGAAAACTTGTCGGAACATTTGTGTGTCTGTCACTTGACGGATGGTCCAATGTGCATAATGAACCGATAATCTGTGCAACGGTTACAACATAAAATGGACCTTCCTTCTTAGTAGATACTCTAGATACTTCTGGGAATCCACATACTTCTGTATATTTAACAGAAATTGCAACAGCACTCATAAATAAGCTTAAAACCGAATATGACTGTACAGTAAGTAGTTTTTTCACAGATAATGCAGCTAATATGGCTTCAATGCGACACCTAATAAAAACATCTACTACTGAATTGAACCTTATCACATATGTTTGTGCTGCACATATTTTAAATTTAAAGAACATGTTTACATTGCCAAATACTTCCGTAAGAACCATTTTGCTTCTGCAGCATATGCCAAAGAAGGAGGCAAAAAACTTGTTTTGCCAAATGATGTCAGATGGAATTTGCTTGCCGACTGTTTAGAAGGTTTCGTTGAGTCATGGCCCATACTTTTCAAAATTGCTGAGGAGAAAAAAAAACGAAATTGACAATATTATAAGAGGAAAAATTTCAAACATTCACTCAAAAAGATTAGTCTATCTCTATCATAATAGATAGACTACAAAGAAACAATGCCAGTCTTTCAGATATTGTGGAAGAATTTAAAATATTAGAAAACCTTTTTGACAAAACTGGCATAACTCTAAAACATCTGCAAAAATTTAAGAGGCGTTATGAACAGTGTATAACCCCATGTGTTGGCATATCTCCTTGACCCAACAAAATCTCAGCAAACACTAACAGAGAGTGAAAAGAATGTTGCTTGAGAAGTTTTTGAAGTGGTTTACTACCACTCATAATCAAGTTTCTTGCCAGATCAGATCCTTTCACCGATATTATGTTCCATGATGATATTCTTCAGATTGTAAAACCCATAGATTGGTGGAAGTCACAACAATATATACCTATTATTCGGAAAGAGTTCTTCATGATAAGACAATTATTTTGTGCTGCTGCTTCTTCCGCATCAGTCGAGATAATTTTTTCAACATTTGGTTTAGTCCATTACAAACCCAGAAATCGATTAGGAACGGGAAAAGCTGTAATTTTTTTTTCTACAAGCACTACAATTAACTGAAATAAACATTATTTAGATACAGTGGTATAATTTTTTTGATATAATAAGCCATTAAAAACCAAACTTATCAGAAATTATGTTTTTAATCGTGATTTGAATTAAAAAAATCATGTAATTTAAACGCGCTTTAAATCATGTACTTACATAAATTGTTTTAAATCGTTTCAACCCTGGCTGGGTAAACATGTTAAAATACAGGGTGTCCCTGGACTTCCTCTTTTCCTCTCGGGAATGTATAGATGGGGTCAAAATATCACCAGTACTTCATATAACTTTTGTTCCTGAAAGCCTTCGTTACCAAGTTACGGGCCCTCAAAGTTACAAAATGAAAAATGTTTTTCTTTGATAACTTTCAAAGTGAATATTCAAAATCATCTAAATTTTGGTGATTGACTAAACAAATGAATTCCTTCGATGAGCTTTCATGCAGGAGTCAGTTGTTTTGCTACAAAGTCAGGAACGGACTACCCCCGATGGTCCACACCCCAAAACTTTGAAATGACAGAAATTTTTCAATGTACAAAAAAAAATTATATCGAAAGATTTGAAATGAAAAATTTTCACAGTAGAAATACTAATGCTAACGTTAATTCAACAACATTTATAACAGGGATAATAAAAAATATGCTGAAATAAAGTCGTAAACATAAAGTACAGTACCTAGTTGAAAGTTTCATTCACAATGTAGATATTTTTTCAAATGAAATATCAAGTTATGTAGATTCGTGGTGTTTTTGAACTAACAAGCTACTCCATGACACCTGAAGATTTTCCAGCAAGACTGGAATATGCCAATTGGTTGCTGGATAAGCAAAGAGAGGATATGACTTTTATTACTCGAGTTTTATTCACTGATGAAGCAGGTTTCAGTAGAGATTCTCATAATCTCCACATATGGGCCGAAGAAAATCCCCATGGGATATTGCGAACCAAACATCAACGGAAATTCAACGTGAATGTTTGGGCTGGTATCATAAGAAACTATCTTATAGGACCATTCGTTCTACATGACCGATTGAATGGAGAACGTTATTTGGAGTTCATTCAGAACGCTTCGAATGGACTTTTGGAACATGTTCCATTGCAAACCCGAAGAGATATGTGCTCCTCCTCATTTTAGTTTGATTGTGCGGGACCATCTGAACCAGATTTTTCCAATAGATGGATTGGTAGAGGTGGGCCATATGCATGGCCACCGCTGTCTCCGGATTTAAATCCATTGGATTTCTTTCTGTGGGGGCATCTAGAAAGCCTCGTTTACGCTACACCTATTCACACCAGAGATGCCTTGTTGAATAGAATTACATTACATTGTGAAGCCATACGAAACGACCCTGGCATGCTATTTCAAGTGCAGAGAGGGTGTTTGCGCCGACTAAGAAAATGTATTGAGAGAGACGGGGGTCATATCAAGCAGTTTTTGTAGCGGATTTTGCATTTCTGTTTACTCTTGAGGCTTGCGATTGATTATTTACACCATGAGTTTTGTAAGGTAAACGTGTTTGCATGATAAAAATTCGTTAGGAACATTGTACCTATCATTTCTATTTTCATTACAAATTAATCTTTTCGAATAATGGTGGACATCTCAGGTTGGATGTCGTCGAACAAAAATGCATTTTTATCAAAAATCGTTGCTCCGATCGATTTTCCACACGAGTACTTTTATTCAGGAAATTGTCCAGGTAACCTTGTTTTGTTAAAACATATTGACAAATCCCAGTCATTTCAAAGTTTTGGGGTGTGGACCATCGAGGGTAGTCCGTTCCTGACTTTGTATCAAAACAACTGACTCCTGCATGAAAGCTCATCGAAGGAATTCATTTGTTTAGTCAATCGCCGAAATTTAGAAGATTTTGAATATTCACTTTGAAAGTTATCAAAGAAAAACCTTTTTCATTTTGTAACTTTGAGGGCCCGTAACTTGGTAACGAAGGCGTTTAGGAACAAAAGTTATATGAAGTACTGGTGATATTTTGACCCCATCTATACATTCCCGAGAGGAAAAGAGGAAGTCCAGGGACACCCTGTATATGCTACAAAGTTATCGAAGGTGTTACGTTTTGAATGGGACACCCAGTATGGCTATTCTAAAATAAGCATAATTGAAGTCTAGTTATACACTGGGAAATATATATTAATGAGAGAATGTTGCACCACTGCTATTCCCGTTTTTCCACGCCAGATATTTCCATTTTTACTGCAAAGACTCCTGAACTAGTCGAATAGCTGACAGAACCAGAAAAAACACAATGATTTTCCACGCCACCCTCGCCTCAATCCTACGTACCACAATTCCATTATGGAACGCTCTATGAATTTCGCACAGCCCGTGTACGTGTACATACATGTCACACCTCCTCTTTTATTCGCAACCATCGACACTCATATCAAAAAGCGAGTGTTGCCAGATAAAGCGAGAAAGAAAGAATGCCGTGCGGTAAACCTGTTCTTGTGCACATAATCTGCCTGAACACAAAGATCACAATCCCGACCTGAACTCTGCTTAATTTTGTCGTTAATTAAATAATTATGTAGTTAGAAATAGCAAGACCGCAGTTCCCGTGGAGCCTTATGAAATGCGGTCGCCGCAATCATCCCCGTTTTGTTTGTTGTAGTTCGAACTGAAATCCAGAAACAGCTCTGAAATTAAATCAACCTCGAAATCAACTATTCCGAACTTCAAGTGTCTCTTAAGGAGGTATTTCAACTATTCGAGGCATGCTTCTATATACATAATACATACATACATACACTCAAATATGAGCATTTGGTTATATTTCAACTAGCAATTCAAATCAGGAACAGGTACAGGCGCAACTCACCGATACGAGATATAGGCCAGTAGATATAGACAATCAATTAACATTAATTCCAAAAGTTTTCAAACTTCAATGGAATGTTAGTGCATTAATAAAAAAAAACTATAAAATTTTGCAGAATTCTGAGATGAACGGAACATTGTTGTAATTGCAAAAAACGTTCTCATGCTTTATTTTTGAACTGAAAATTGCAAAAGTTCTGCAAACTAGGCCGATAGTAATGATGTTTTACTTACAACATGCATTAAGTTTGCAACCTTGTGAAAATTACGTAACCCTGGTCTTTGTCATTTGTTTAAGTTTTTCATTGTAATTTGTTTTAAAAAATTACAAAAGTTCTGCGAATTGAATAAGTAAACGAAAAAAAAATCAACATATCCACGTAAATTTGCAACCATTTCTGAAAAACGCATCATTTATTAATCAAACTTTTTTATTGACGCTACCATTTTCAATACACACAAACATTGAAATTTTTTCGAAAGTTTTTTATTGTGGTTGCAAATTGAATAATTGAAGTAAAAAATTTTGCTAAATTCTGCTATCAGACTATTGGTTAATTTTGTATCGCATTAGAAACGACATGCAATAATTCTTCATTTAAAATGTTCACTTGTCACATGACTTTATAGCAATCGAAGAGATTTTAAAATGAACAATCGATGCTCTATGGTAGTAAGGATATCAAAACGTTATCGATTGTAAATCACGCAAGTACCTATATAATTTTCATCATCAAACAGAAACGTTGCTGAAAAATAAAAATTTGTGAAATCGATATTACATCTCAAATTCAATTTTTACAGATATGTATTTCTTGAATTTAATTAATTTGTAATTTACCTTTCCACTCGACTTTCTAACTACAATTGTGGTTCAGCGTGAAAAATTCCATTGAATCCGAATGGAGGACTGAAATGTTATCGACACGTAAGAATCATTTTCTTGATTTGAAAAAATATTGAAAATATATAGGAGAAAAACACTGTGACGTACCATCTACTAATGTTTTTTAAATCTCAATATTTCTTCCATTCTTTAATGAATCAAGAAAATTATGAAAATGTGTCGAAAGATTCTCGATCCTCCATCAAACGTACCCAGCTACTGGTACGTCGAATAATGCATTAATATAAATTAAGAATAGGATAGGTCCAAGGATGGTTCCCTGTTAGACGGACATTGTTATTATTACTTAGTACATTTTCAATTTTCACATACTCTTCCCTCCCTTCTAGATAACTTGCCATAAATTAATAGGTTATACCTCTAAAACCGGTATTTTCCAAAGTTTCCAGTAGGTCTGGATGGCTGACAGTACCAAAAGCCTTAGCGAGATCGACGAAGATACATATTGCAGGTTTTTTGGTATCTATAGCGAAATATATTTTTGAAGTTAAGTCTGCAATTGCATCTTGTGTCGATCTTCCTCCATAAACCCATACTTCTTTTCGGATGTAATATTAAATGTATCAAGGAAATTCAACATTCGAAAGTACAGAAATTGTTCTGTAATTTGATATCTCCATCCTATTTCCAAACTTGAACGCCAATTTTGGTTAGCTTTGGAAAAGTTCCATTTTGAATTACCATGTTTGCAATATACGTTATGGGTTGCACAAGTTGGGTAGCACATTTTTTATGGTGAATGCTGTAATATTATCGAGTCTTAGCGCTTTGTTTGATTTTAGTTCATTTATTACCTTCGACTTCATTTTCCTCCACTTCCATAAGATGGACAGAATGATCAATTCTTTTGGCTCGAAATTTTTTGTCGGTCTTTTTATTTTATCTGCGAGTTTAGCTCCAATGTTAGTGAAATAATCATTAAATTTTGCTACTATCCTGAATAGTAGTTCCTTCATCTTTTAAAGCATCAGATTTCATATTTCCTTGGCTTTCTTTCTGCTTTTTTTATATAAGACATTTTTTTGTTAATTGGATTGCTAATTGGATTGGAAATCGTAGTGGAGTATTTGTGAAAAGTGATCGGACAGCGGGGATTTTAAAATCATTGGGAAGTTATCATAGTTTTCTTTTGTTTTTGCAAAAAGATGATGAATACAGGTTTTATATAGCCCCTGTCATTAAAGAAAATGTGTATAACGATAGTTTGTATAAAAGTTCGTCTGCATTCGACGTATTCGTTAATCGAACCCCAAAAAATAAAATAACCTAGGCATGGTACATGACGCGGGAAAAAATGGTGTACAAAAACATTAAGAGCCTGTAGTACTAATACTAACACCTGGAATATTGTATTGTATCGGTGTATTTTTTGTGGCGCTTTTTGTGTAATTTTCAAGAAACTGTCCGTGCAAATCCATTTGGTGAATGTAAGCATTCCAAGCGATCCCATAACAATCAATATGATATTTGTAGTGCCAATGGTAAAGTTAGTTAGATTGATATAAAAGAATCCATGAACATTGTGATAGAAGTAAAAATATCACCTTTCTCTAAAAAAAAATTTACCATTTTCCATACTAATGAAAGTTTCATTAAAAAAAAGGATGAAATTAATGCCAAAAATTGTTCATCGAAACTACTTACAGTTTTTTGTTTGTTTGAATATTCGTCCCTAATTTGGTCCGTTGGTTATAATATATAATAATAATAATAAGCTTTATTCACGTTAGTTAGATTAAATATACAAGAAAATGTGCTCAAAAATATCGTGAGTAAAGAAAGAAGAGTGATAATGCTAAAGCACTTGTTTCACAATTATTCGAACAATAAAAAATGGTATAAAATAATATCTAAGCAGAAGTATGAGATTTTTATATAATGAATAATAGTAATATGTAAAAGTAAATAAAAAAAAAAGTTAAAATGTTGATTATGATTCAGTATAAAATTATAAAAAAGCGGATATGTGAGCTGGGTACAGTGCATAGATAAAATGGGTAAAAGTCAGAAATAAGTATAAAAGTAAACAATAGATAATTAAGAACAGTATAGTATGGTGTATAAAACATTTAAGTGAAATTATTAAAAAATTGTGCAAAATAGTGATAAGCAAATATCACAACTAGGCAGGAAAAAGACTCAACTTTTGTAACCGAACAACTTTAGTTTATCTTTGAATCGCAGATGATTCCACATCTGATTTTATGAACACCCTGTTAAAATGTTGAAACAAATCAACAACACGAATACATTGAAGGTAAATACTTATTTTCTCACCTAATATATTATTCTGTTGGAATCCCCAAGAGTTGAATTCGTAAAACTAATTGAAATATCTCTAGACACGCGGAAGGCAACACTTTGTGTTGAAAAAACAAACTCAGTCAAAGGAAAACTAACGATTATCACTCGAAAGTATCCAATTAATCCGGTGAAATGTATGTGGAGCTGATTCCTTAATTTATTTTTGATTGCCTTTCCACTGGATGATATTTATATTCAATTTCAGCCATCTAAATAAATTCATTTGCCAGACTCTGTTTTTAATATGAGAAACTGGCACAGGCACTTCAACTTGAAAAGTACTCGAAACCTTTATTTCTTCCTCTATTACACTTTATGGCACTCAAGATGTTCTCTCATCAACATTATACGCTATCCCTTCATGAAATCGAAACATAAAAAACCTATAACGTGAGCCCTTAGCATCAATTGCCTCATGACCCTACTGAATTCACCTCCTTGGTAACTCACGCACACACAGAATTATTTGACCACACAATTGATTTCCTGGAAAATATCTCCAGTTATTCGAATGGAATTTCCAGTTTTGTCAAAAGGACCTCTTTTTTGAAAGAATTAATACCTCGAATAGTAGTCTTTTGTTTAGCTTTAGTACTTTGGGAGATAGATGGGCACAATTACCAGAAATATCTCTTAAATTATCCTACTCAAAATTCTAAAATAAAAGTTATGGATTACAAATGGAACGAATGAAAAAATTCAATAAATTACCAAATAAGATTAGGATGGAAAAAGGGGCAGTCAGTTGGTGTGTTTCTTTGTTCTACAACCTAAGCTCAATTGAATGGGAAAGCGATTTTTTGCTTTTGTAGTACCTGGATCCTGAAAATGTTCATCTTTCCACAAAATGCAAGCAATATCCAGATATTAGATAAGATACAAATGTATGTTTTTTCTGCGCTTTTTGGTTATTTTTCTATCAATCCAAGCGCTACATGCAAAACGTGGCCATTCCGGTATTTGTACCTGCCAACGATGTAAACGGAAATGACTCGAGAAAAAGTAAAATATCGGCTTAAGCCGTATACAGAGCTGACACAGTCGTTTTGTCACTACCAGTTGAAAATCATCCAGTATTTAAATACAATTTTTCAACTATTTTCTAACATAAAATCAAATTCCAACTCGGTGTGTTAGGTAATAATAAATAACAGCTAAATCTCAAGCTGCCACAGCCGTTTTATAACATTTTATCGGACCTTACCTAGGAAAATGATTGGAATGCTAAAATTTGTAATTTATTGATAACTCTCAAATAGTGTATAAAAGTTTGGATTCAAATCGAATCGAAGGTGTTTCGAAAGCAAAATTCCAATGCTATTCATACATATATACATACACATGTGAAGTTAAATAAACGCTTGTTAAAAAAAAATAGCCTAAACGAAGAGAACTGATGGACATATAATTATTTTGGCATATTGAACAGTATAGAGGACTGATAATATAGAGCATGAGGATTAATGGTAATTTTTTTTTTTTTTTAGTTAAAGAAGTTATGTATAAGTTGTTTTCGATTACTTAGTAGGAATGACTTAACCTTATTTCTATAATATACTTCAGAATTGGAGATGTTGAAAATCATCAAAAACTCCCCTTTTTATTGTAGGGCAGTTTTGTTGGGAATAATTTGAAGGAACGTTCAATCAACAAATGTCACAAATATTGTCGAAATTGTTTTATTTTTGATTTTACATGCAAATTCGTTACCGTGGCTCGACACCTGAAATTAACTGGTAATGGTCTGTTGTTTATCATTCTCCATAAATAGTACGGTTGTGCTGAGAAAATATTCGGAATAGAAATTATAACAGAGCCAAAAAGGCAGATTGCTACATCGAAATTCGTTTTCAATAATTTACTATCGAATAACTCCAGCACTTTCACATGGAAATATTAATGTTTCGTACATGAAGTCCCAGATGTAAAACGGTTGTCCTGAAAAATATTCGGACAGAAATTATAACAAAGCCTGTTTCTGTAAATGATAAATAAAACATTTTTCGTTCATTCCATGGGATTGTCTTGAAGTTAATAAACAGTTGTCACGATACCGACTATAGATCTGCATTTTTTGGCTCGTGTTTAATTTCTCTTTTGATATTCTTACTATTTTTTAGAGGATAATGAGCATGTGATTGTGCTTGATTCTGAGGTAAAAATATCATCGTGAATTTGTTATGAGAAAGTTTCTGGTATTGCATCAAAATTTCGCCTGCGCATATAATATATCTGATACAATTAATTATATAAACACCTGGAACCACAACTGTTTCGACCTAACGATCAGTACCTCCAAAAAAACATTCCAAAAACATTTATTTTATGCTCAGCACAACTAAAGTGATACAAACGAAGCATTCGCATCGAGAATCTGATGAAATGTTAAAAATGTGCACTTTCCCGACCTTCCTTCTCTCTCTCTCTCTCTCTCTCTCTCTCTTTTCCACCATTACTTCGCTGCGCTCTCAGCCAACTTTATGACGGACACTGTATATTGGCTACATATGGGAAAAAATTGTTATTGAAATTTCTGAAAAACTCTAATGCGACTTATATCACGTGACCTTAGATTTGGATGGAATAAAAAAAAAATATCGAGAAAATGTGTTTGGAATCCAACGAGGCACCCATGTACCAATTTTGAACCAGATTGAAAAAAATTATTTATTCCTCTACCCTTACTAAGAAACATTATACATTCTTGTTTTATCTGGAAACAGCTTTAATAACCTAAATCACATAATTTTGGGTCGAAACTAATAAAATATGCGCGAAGGTGGTCACGTAGAATATTGAAAATGTGTACATTGTTTGTTTATTGAGTTTTTTTTTATTTTTCCACATCCACCTAAACAATACTAAATTCCATTAGGATAAATAATGTATTATTAAGTTTTAATTACAAATATTAGTTGGTTTAAATTTTATTTATGGGTTGAGAATATTGAATAAGCTCATGTGCATGACTACACCTAGTGACAAGACTAAATCGTGTTTTCATAATAAATCTCCCACAAAATGTCTATTCCACAAATATTTGTTCAGTTTGGACCCAAAATTATGTGATTTTGGTTATTAAAACTGTTTCCAGATAAAACAAGAATGTATAATGTTTCTTAGTAAGGGTAGAGGAATAAAATGGTACTTTTGTTTTTTTTTCAATCTGGAGTACTCCCAGCACCTACACATTTCACAACCAATATAATACCTTATGACCCCGGATTACCTGAGAAGATCAAACGGATTGGACATAGGTATGATGTGAGAACATCATTTAGAACAAGAAACACACTGAGATCTATACTAACACAAACAAAACAAAAAAGCGCCGAAGAAAGTACCAAAAACTGTGTTTACAACATACCTTGTTCGTGTGGTGATAGTTATATAGGTGAAACGTCAGGACCATTAGAAGTGCGCCAAAGTGAACATCAGAGTTACATCAGAAATCGACAAATAAGCGGATCAAAAATTGCAGAACATATCCTCACATCCAATGACGATCATACGATTGAATGGAATAGGACGGAAATCTTGATGAAAGAACCACATCAAGTGGGGAGAAAATTGAAAGAAACAGCCTGCATCCTTCTTTCCAATAACAACTGCTTTTCAACAAGTCCAGAAATGGACCATACATGGTTACCTCTACTCAGAGAGGAAGTGAGATATGGCAGAATGCTAATAAACTGATCTGAACAACACCCCATATGTCAAATGAGCAATACGTCACTCTCAAATTTTTTGGCATATCCCAATTGACATCCGTCATTTGAAAAAGCGAAAAAGACTCTGCAAGAGAAAAAACCCAATTACTTAAACAATTGAAGGAGATTTAGAGAACGGGGGCAGATATAGGGAGCAAATCAATGTTTTTGTAAACGAACATAAAATAATTTCATCCGTCCAGTCGGGATTCAGATCGCAACATAGTACTACCACAGCTCTTCTTTCAATTACAGACGATTTTTTTTAGAGCGGTTGACGAGGGCTGTGTTTCCTGTTTAGTTTTGCTCGACTATAGCAAAGCGTTCGATACAATCGACCACGTTATCCTCTGTCAGAAGCTAGTTGCTTTCGGTTTTTCGCTGGATGGAGTAGGCCTGATAAAAAATTATTTGTCAGACCGAACCCAGAAGGTAACTCTTGATGGAACAATTTCAGAGGCATTATCTGTAACTAAAGACGTACCGCAGGGGTCCATTCTTGGACCCTTATTGTTCAGTCTTTACATATCTGACTTCCACCTTTTCGCCAACACTTGTACAATACACCACTATGCCGATGACACCCAGATTTATTTTTCATTTCCCATTCGTGACCTAGACGTGGCACAAACTCAAATCAATACTGATCTCCAAACCATCTTCGATATATCTACAGCCCATAAACTCAAACTTAATCCAAAAAAGTCTGCAGTGATGCTATTCGGCACCAAAAAGAACGGAGAAGTCTCAATGAACACCATACAAATTCGCCTATTCGGCACCAAAAAGAACCGAGAAGTCTCAATGAACACCATACAAATTTGCCTATGTCTTTCTTCCAATTGTGAAAGAATTCAAAAATCTAGGACTCTGGCTTGATCCTGAGCTGAGATTTACTAAACACGTCAGCCACCTCAGCCAATCTTCCTACAACGTCTTAAGGCAACTTTACCCTAATAGGGACTTACTCTCAACGGAATTAAAGATAAAACTTTGCGAGTCGCTAATATTTTCTAAAATCTCCTACTGTGACAGTATATACGGTTCAGCTTTACGCCAAAATGATTGTCACCGCCTACAACGTATACAAAATAATTGCCTGAAGTTTTCTTTCGGCATTCGTAAATACGACCATATAACCGAGCCGATGAAGAAATCAGGTTGGCTGAATCTAGAGAAACTTAGGAAATTACACCTTCTTACAATTACCCACAAAGTCCTAACAATCCAACAGCCAGATTACCTCTTCAAAAGGCTAAAAACATTTTCGGACCTGAACAGATTTTCCACTCGCAATAGAACAACTCTCATCATTCCAAAGCATAACTCACTACCCAGTGAATTTAGATCCTATTCATTGAGTAATTTTAAAAAAAGACTGAAAGTTCATCTTGGCAAATAGACTGTCTTTGTTCGAACTGACTCGGCTAACCTCATTCACTGATCTATTTATTACTGGAAAGTTATTACTAGAAAGTTACTACTACTTTCATATTGTCAACATTTTGTCCATATTTATTCTTTTTCTTTTTTTTTTTTTTTTTTCAACATAAGGTTGAGTTTAAAAACAGCTCTTGCTGACACTCCGCCTTTTCACCTTTATTGTTATTATTATACTTATTACTATATTATTATTATATTTTTATGGTGAATAAAGACGAATTATTATTATTATTATATATAGTCAATCCAAAAATATATAGAGAAGTATCTTTTGAATTTTTACTATATTTTTTATAGGTAAATTGAGAAAACGACAAGTTACTGACTAATTGAATCATTTTTCTATAGGAAATATGATTTGGTGAACGCAGTAACTTATCGGGGTGAACTAAGTAGTTTGCCCTTTCTACACTTGTATAGATTTTCCTGATTATATTTTCATTTTCAGACTGTGGAAGGTTACCCAAAAAACATGTGCATAAACATCTAGAGTATATTTATTATATTCGTTGTCAGCTCATATAAAGTAATGTTATGTTATGGTTGTTTTGTGTAACACTCTATAGATAAAAACAAATGTTTATTATGATTATGACATCCAAAACTAGTTGACAGTACAGTAACATACATCAAATCCCCAAATAATCATTTGTTTTTATCTATAAAGTGTTACACAAAACAACCATAACATAACATCTCCCCTCTAAAAATATATATATATACATATTGAAACAAACTGATCAAAATCGAAGCAATCATGTGAAAATACAACATGACTTGTTACACAAAACAACCATAACAACCTGTCACACAAAATCATTCAGGTAAGCTGGCTTGACTATTGGTCTACCAAATTTTGTCCTGGGACAATAATTGTCATCCGTCCTTTGCAAGCTATAATCTTCCTGTATTTTCGAATCATCGCATAAGCCTCTTTGACTCAACAACTAATTTTTTCTAACAAATTCACCAACAACTTCATTTTCAGTTCTTTCGTTACACTCATTCTCCTCACTTCTTTGTTTTCCAGGCTCACCCTTTCTTCCAACGAGCTCTCTGGAATATGATCAAAATTATAAATATCATGTTTGCAACTTTGATGTTTATCAATTTTTCGCAAAAATTTTCTATTCCTCAACTTTACTCGATTAGATTTACACAATTTAATTTGATAAGATCTGGATCTCTTTTCATCCACTTTCAACACCACTCCAGGTTCCCAAGATTCATTGTCATTCAAAACCATAACCTTATCATTAGCTTTCAGATCTTCTAAGTCCTTTGCATGTTTATCATTATTAGTTTTTTGTTGAATTTGTTTATTTTTCAACTATGCTATGATGATTTTCCTGTACTATGCTTGGGAATGATAATATTTCCTCCGTGGGTAAATGCCTTTTTAGTCTACGACTATAAAGTAGCTGAGCAGGGGATGGTTCATTAGCTGACAATGGTGTATTGCGATATTCAAGCAAAGTCAAATACATATCTTTGTTATCTAAAAATGATTTTTTCATCAAATTCTTTATGATTTGAACATGTCTTTCTATGAATCCATTAGATTGACTGTATCCTGGTGAAGATGTCTAATGGATAATTTCCCACTCTTTCATAAAGTTAATGAATTGAAAACTAGAAAATTGTGGTCCATTATCACTGTAAATCAGGTCTGGTTTGCCATGTCGCGAAAATATTTCCTTCCACTTAGTAATAACTCCAGAACTCGACAAATCATGCAACAAAATAACTTCAGGTAACTTGGAATAAACATCGACCAACAAAATATAATGTTTTGCTCGAAAATAAAATAAATCTATGGCAACAATTTCCCATGGTCTACTAGGAACTTCCCTATTTATCAAAGTTTCTCTCTGATTTTTTCTACTGAAAGTAGCACACGTTGAGCAGTTTGATACTGAATATTCAATTTATTTCTGCATCAATGGCCAAAACATCACTTCATTAGCCCTCGCAACCGTTTCATTTATTCCCATATGATTATAATGAATTCGGTTCAACTTTCTCTCATTAAGGCCTTAGGAATAATTATCTGAGTACCTTTGTATACAATTCCATTAATTTTTGTCAGCTCAGCTCGACAATACCAAAATGGTCTTAACAATATATGTGTTTTACATTTTTCATTAGGCCATCCTTCCTTTATTTGTTTCAATACCATTTGCAATTCAATATCTTTCTTAGTATCATTTCTTACTATTTCTAATTTAGAAAAACGAATACTATTATCACAATTGATAAAGTCAATATGTGCCTCAATTTCTAAATCTTCCAGCTTGAACTCGCCATCATCAAAACTAGCTCTACTTAAGGTATCTGCAAAAAACAACTGTTTGCCTGGTTTATATTTTACTACGAAATCATAATTCTGTAAATTTATTCTGAATCTTTGTAGTCGCAAAGGACATTTATTCAATGGTTTCTTGAAGATTATTTCTAATGGTTTATGATCACTCTCAACAATAAATGGTTTTCCATAAAGATACTGATGAAAACGATGACACCCAAAATAGATAGCAAACATCTCTTTTTCTATTTGAGCATAATTCTGTTGGCTTTCTGTAAGTGATTTCGAGGCATATGCATATCGGAGCTCCATTTTGCATAATGACTGCACCCATACCGTCTTTTGAACTATCTACTGACAAAACAATTGGTAGTTTCTCATCATAAAATTGTAATAAAGGAGGTTCTGGCAACTTTTTTTTTAAATATTCGAATTCTTTCAAATGAATTTTCGTCCAAAGCCAATTTACATTATTTTTTGTTAATTCAATAAATTACTGGTGGTTGAGAAACATTTTGAATTCCAAAAAAACTCTTTAACATTAGTTGGCGCTGGAATTCGTTGAATTGCTTCAATTTATTCAGTTTATATTAATATAACAAGTAATATTAATATCGCGTTCAATATTTTATTACAGCCATTCGTTGATATCAAACACGTTGAATCATCCCAATTATCAAGTTACCCAACGCCAATGTCCGCAGTGTGCACCTATCGAATATTTTCTGAATATCACAGCGTAATTCCTAAATCAATATACCAATAACATACCTAAGCCCGGCAATGATGAGGTAGACAGGCTCTGGTTTACGTAGGAGAACACAAATTCAACAAACAATGAGCCCCTGCGCTCTCGCTACAAACCGAGGACCCAATTAAAATTTCAAGGTAACCAGAAGGAAATTATCCTATCCAATCATTCGATCAATTCCTGTGATCCAAATGAATTTTCGACCACCAATTAACTAATTAAAATAATCGCAAGTGATGGATCAATTAAATTTTCAATTAATCGATTTATAAAGCGCGAATCGATCATACGGATGTATTCACGGTCAACTAGCGAAAAAAGTTTATTTCGCCAGCACTGTCATTATATTTCCCAGATAAAAATGAATTAGGGAACGGCTAGGTGCTCATAAAAATAATGGTAACAGAGTATCATATAAATTAGCAAGTTGTTACTTTTAAATGTTTAATTGTGACATGAATATAGAGCCACAGTCCATTATCCTCGTGGGAGAATAATAAAATGTCTAATTTGACTGTACGGTACGGTCCTTTTTAACACCTATCCGTAGTTCAGTTGAAGACGTTGGAATGTGGAATGTTTACATTGAGCGAGAGAGCACACGCGAGAAGAGATACGCAAGAAAAACTTACCGTCGGCACACATTGATGACTGGGCGAGATGAAGTCCAGACCACGTTGGCCCTTGCCGCTAAAGCAGTGCTTGATGTTCTGCATGAATTTCCGCCGTATGGCTTTGAGAGAGTAGACGCAGAGGGCCGACAAATCGGAGGGTTTGTTGACAATCACAGGATCACTTTCACTGAACACCGCAAACAGAACGTCATCTTGGGCCGTGATACCCAAATCGGAGGCCAGGTCCGAGCCGGCTTTGCCGACGTACGCCGCTTGGACCAGATTGTACTTTCGGCCGCCTTGGGCCTCGCTGATGCAGTCCATGGGTATCTCCGTGTACGAATAATAGTTCTCGTCGTCATGACAAACCCTCACCAATTTGCTGATGTACTGGCTAGACGTGGTGTGTTTCATTTGCGTCGTCAGAAAATAACTGAATCCTCCGGACGCAAAACCGTAAACGTACGTAATCGGATACCGTTCCCTAGCTAATGAATTGACGAACATCCTGGTGCCCGTCGTAACGGCCGTTTGAGCAATTGCGAACATTTTCTCCTTATCCAATGACCTACTGCTCACAGCCGGCACTTCAGACCTATACGGAGATCCTAAGGTGAAAGTCACACCGACATACATCACTTGAGTTACGGGGGGATGCGGAGGCCCTGGAGCAATAAACGCTACAGTGGAGGCCGTCGCGTTATTCGCCACAACGGCCTCCCTTACTTCTTGAGTTCCGTCGGATATGTTGTGTAGATTTCTAACCGAGCAAATCCCCTGAGAAAGGCTCCCACATGATATTAGCCTGGTGGTGGTGTAATCGATCACAAGAGCTTTGTTGACGTTGTCTGTGAGTTTCTTATTTATCGCGGTGTTGCATTCGAGGACTGAGCAATCGTCGGAGTCCAATTTCGGACCGGTCACCTCGGATATAACTAAATCTAGGTCGGGAGACAGTTGGTACAAACGATTCACAGCACCTATGTAGACTCGTCCCGTATTCTTGTCGACAACGAGATGGTTAAATGCTTGCACTTTCGGATCCGAAAATGTCCTGATAATCTCTTTTGGAGAGGCCGCCGTTTTCGCCGTCGCCACCACCATGGCCACGAACGCCAAAAATGGAAAGGCCCGCTTCATGGCGGCACCGGAATATCCTCCTTTCTCACGTCATTTGGACCTGAAACAAAAACAACTTATCAATACTCTAAAAATAAAGATTAATGTAAATTAACGTATGTCCATTAAGAAATTCATGAATAAATACAATATTTTCGAACCAAAATAAATTCCTGAACCTCCCAAATACTAAAGTGTGAATATACACGTTGATAAGTTGGATGCTTTCTTAGTAAACAGCTAGAAACATCTGCAGCAAGGCCATCCCCATAAAGGGTTATCCACAGGGTGGAGTTCTTTCCCACATATTATGGTGCCTGGTGGTGGAAGGCCTACTAGCAGTAATTAACACTCAGGCTTACGCAGATGACATAGTCACCCCCTTATCGACGCCAGAGGAACAGCCTTGAAAGGAGGATGATACAAAGAGTGGATAACTGGTGTCGTTCCGTGGGACCGGGTGTCAATCCAGACAAAGCGGAAATGGCCATCTTTGCCAGGAAAGGCGTTGGGGGATTTCCCCAGTAGTACTCCTCCGGACTATCTGACCATGAAACGGTCGAATGTACAATAAGTTTAAAAGATACAGAAAATATTGATAATTATAAATATGGCAGGCTATATAGCAGAGCAAATTACGATAAGCTTTATCATAAGAGTCTTAATTTAGAGTGGGCTTATATTACATCACAACCTAACCCATTCCTATTGTTTGACAATCAATTAGTGAAGGTATTCAATAAATCTTTTCCTCTTCATACAATCAAAATCAGAAAGAGGAAGCCATGGATAACACAAGGCATAAAACGTCCTCAAGAAATTTGCGCTCACTGCATCGCATACGAAAGTTTACAAACAGTCCTTTTATCTATTCTTATTTCAATCTATATAAAAAAAAATACAGAAAGGTTCTAAAGTTAGCAAAAGAAAATTACTACAAGAGCAGAATTAATAATTCGAGAAATAAAATGAAAGAGACTTGGTCGATTATAAATGATGAGAGAAATGCAAAAAAAGAAACCATATCGACATACCAATTAGTCCAGACGAGATGAATACATTCTACTGTTCCATAGCACAAAAATTAACCGAAAAAATAGTTGTACCTTTCGATCATTTGATCAATTTAAAAAATCACATAGTAAATGACAATTTTATATTATGCGACAACAACATAAATGAACTGATTGAAACCATTAAGGATATGAAGAATAAAAATGCATCCGGCTATGACGTTATATCCATTAAGATTATTGAGAATCTTCCAGTTAGTGTACTCGAAATACTTGATTAATCACTCATTTCAAAATGGTTTGTTCCCGTCCTTCCTGAAAACATCCGTAATCATTCCTCTACACAAAGGAGGCAACCTAGACGACCCCTCAAACTATCGACCAATCTCCTTAATCCGAACCATTGCGAAAATAATAGAAAAACTTGTTAAGAACATAAAAACACCCATGATGCTGTGTTTGCCTTTCTTTACGAGGTCTACTCTAACATCAATGCCGGAGATGTAGCAGCAGCAGTATTTTGTGATCTTACAAAGGCTTTTGACTGCGTGGATCACGAGATACTCTTGACGGAAACTACATCACTATGGATGTAAAGGAGTGTGACTCTACAATGGTTCAAATCATACCTCATAGGTCGAAGACAAACAGTAAAATTAAATTCAAATGAACACTCGAAACAAATCGAGATAAATTCTGGAGTGTCCCAAGGAACTGTGTTAGGCCCCATACTTTTTTTTATTTATATTAATGATCTCACAAATATTGATTTGACAGGTAAAGTAACAAACACTCTTCGCAGATGACACCACGATTTTGTGGCATAGTAAAACAGTTGAGGATCTGGAGAAAAAAATATCTGTCGATGTAAAAAAGATCAAGTTATGGTGTGACTCGAATCTTCTTTCATTCGATATTAATAAAACAAACCTTCAGATGCTCACTCGATAATTTTCCCTTGGATCACGGAATCATTGAAAATAGAGACTGTACCGAATTCTTGGGAGTCTTCTTCGACAAAAAATTTAAATTTGATAGACATGTCGAGCAACTCAAAAGTAAAATTTCCTCTGGATGCTATGCAGTGAGGGTAATTTCAATAGATCTGGGATCCCAGACTGCTAAAACAGCATATTATGCCTTAGTTGAGTCACATCTAAGGTACGGGATACCATTTGGGGAGTGTGTATCCTAGACCTACTAGAAACTGTCCAGGTGCTTCAAAAAAGAGCGATTCGATATATTTATAAAGCTAAACCTCGAGACTCGTGTAGGCCATTGTTCAAAGAAAAGAAAATATTTACAGTGATATCTCTGTTCATTTTGGAGACAGTGTGCTTGGTCAGAAAACATGTCACCAAATTTGGTAGCCACAGTACCAATAGTTTGAAACTGCCGATACCCAGCACTTCTTTAGTCAGGGATTCCTTGTGTTACAATGAAGTAAAAATGTATAACCACTTGCCAAACCACGTTAGGGATGTACAAATTGATATTGAAATATTCAGGAAAACTGTCAAAGAACTGTTGAAGCCCAGACCATATTACAGCCTACAAGAATTTTACGACGACTCGTTTTGAAAACTTCTCGACTCTGCCTTAATATATAATCAGGTTAACTTACATATTCATGTCCGTGACTGTTTTTATACCTATGTATGTTATATTAGCTTAATTTTTATACTCTGCCAAAAATATTTGTTCTGTCTTTTGTTTGGTGTTCTTAGTATTACAACTGTGAATTTGTATCTATCTTATTTTATATATAATATTTTTATTGACTTCATGCTTTGTCGACAAGAAGACATTCTTTCATGACAATAAAGTATATTTATTATTATTATTACTCTTAGGATTGTCCGTTCAATATAGGAACTCTGTCAAATACCTTGGGCTCATCGTAGATTTCACATCGAAATTGAAGTCCAGAGAGCCACAGAAATTGTTTCTGTACTCCCACTAAATACCCAGTAATTTCATGGTATTAATCCCACAAACATCCCATTATACCTGACCAATCGCGTCTTTCTCTACGTACGTACATTCTTGCACGATTTTATTGGAGCTTTGACGCGATGCCTGTATTGTTGGTTGTTCATAGGTTAAGTTTACTTGTTGCAAATTTTGAAGAACATGAAGTATAAAGACCTTCAGATGAAACAAATAAAATCGTGGTCAATTGTGGATTGTTAGTATATTATTATTAATATTCAGGTCCTCTTCATGTATAAGTCGAATGTATATTCAGCTAACAGAGCTTGGTGGATGTTCATTTGATACCACCCTATGCTGAATACTGAATTTTGGTCTCCTCAACTTCAGTGTTGAACCAGGGTGCTGTGAATGTAATAAGGTACATTAGGAGGCTCCATATAAGTAAGTGTATTGACCAACAAACAACCAATACGTCACAAGCGAAGAAAACGAGTCTTGATATTCATTTGAACTATTAATAATTATAAAAATATTCAAGTGATATAAAATCTGATAAATAACATGAATTATATAAGTGAACATCACGACAGAATTAAATTAAATGAAAAAATGCTTCGTAAGCTGACTAACAATAATCATTTTGTGGTTAGCTCCGATCTTAATTCAGAAAACAAAGTATTGAATAACATGAACCACGTACTTGGCACTCAGTTGTATCGCTAATTATCATCTATGCAATCCTCTGTGAATCATCTACCTTCATGATCTTTGCATGAGTCATAAAAAACCCAAGATAAAAGAAATTAAAATCATACCAATTTGCAAAGAGTAGGTGGCATAAAATTGATGAAACTCCAATTTTGTCGCTTTTAAAAATAAATAAGCTTTCCAATACTGAAATTGGTCCCAGCCACAAATCATTAATTTCATATAGAAAACTCCTAATATTGAAATAACTTTATCATATTAGTTAGTATAGATAACCCCGCAACTATTGGTAGTACTCTACGAAATACTACCATTTTGCAATGGCATTATAAATTTCATTAACACTTGATATCTCCAAAAGTGTACACTCAAACCACACGGTATGAAGACCATTTTACGTGAAATGATGAATCCGTTTCTATAAGGATCAACTTGTGGAATCATAGAACTCGTAAATTTCCATGTCCTTTTCTCGGTAAGAGTCACCTTAGTGATATCGAAGCAGGAGTGCCACAAGATAGCGTTTTAGGACCGGTTCTTCACATATTGTAAACTTCTGACATTCCACATACTCATAACGTCAAAATAAGTAAATTTGCTGAGTATGCAGCTATTCTGGCGGTTGGTAAGACCTTGGATGAGTTAACTAGAAACCTTCAACAGGCAAGAAATAAAGTCCATGAATGGACAAAAAAATTGAGAAACACGCTGAACGGATTAAACTTCATGAATATAATGCCTAAATAATATCAGGCTGTGATACTCAACAACACAGTGCCCCTCGAAAACACAGCATAATATTTCAGATGTAAAATGTCAATGTAAGGAACATTATGAATAAAACAGGTGAGGAGTTGGTAACTATACTGGTTATTGAACAAGAAATGGCAACACAAATACTTGTCAATTAACAAATGCTGAAACCTTTATAGATCTACGACTTACAACCTTGGGGGGTGTGCTGATAGAATAAATACCAATGTAATCCTAAGATAACAAAATAAAGTCATTCGAGCAATAGTAGTTACACCTTGGTTTATACGGAACGTAGACCTCCACAGGAACCTGATGATGCCGCCTGAAGTGGACGAAAAGATTAAAAACTTGGCAATGGGAAATACTGTCAGAACACCTCAAGACTGAAGCGTTGCAGCTCTTGATTAACGGACTTCCAAGAGAAGTAGAAATGAACTTTTTTTAAAAACTGAGGATTTTCTGTAGTGTCAGTTTTTCGAATAATATTATTGGAATAAACGAAAAACGTTCAAAGCAATGATAGTTCGAGACTGTTTCGAGAGGCAGAACAAAGTTGAGTTCTAACGCACATAAAGTACGTTGAAAAACTGGACAAAACCTGTTGATCTATTAGGAAACCTTTTTTTTTTTCTCTAAAATGAATGTAGGTAGGTAGGGACAGTTATAGTATTTTATAACAATGATTTATGTGTAGCCGAGACCCTACCGCGAGGTGTACCGCAGGGATCGGTTCTGGGTCCACTCCTATTCGTGATTTATATCGATGGTATTCAACCCTAAATGAAACCATGTCATAGTGTTTTATTTGACGACAATATATCTTCAATATATTCCCCAAGCAGCATTATAGTGACGGAAACTGATACTGCAACTTCGACTTGGTGGTTATCACGTGATCACCACTAAATCTACCACTATACTGTAAGAATAACTAACATTTTATATGTGTATGGTTGTAGTCACGTAATCCCCATCTATGGTAGCCACTCCACAGTTATATAACTTATTACTGTCATTTGAGGAGTCTGAAACATTATGGCCACTGAGCAAAGCACTTTAAAGGTTTTCAAACTTAAAAGTGGAAAATAACCGTTGCGGTAACCATCCTGTGCCACTTAAATATCACTTAGAAGTCACAGTCACTTTCAAGAGAGTATGATAGTTTCTGTTGAAATTCAATGGTAAATCCGGTGTTTTATGTTCTGTGTAAAATAAGTTTTGTTCTTGAGATATTTGGCAACCCTGAAAAGACGGTGTGTCGGATGTCAGTTTCTTAAAAAAAAAGAAAAATGTTTTTTTTGTAAAGTCATCATAAAAAGAAATTAAAAATAATATGAATATGGTTGCCACGTTCTTTGCTATTTCCTTAAGTGATAACCACAGTTTGCATTTAATAAAAGTCACTACAAATTACAATAACCTTCAAAATTCACCATTCCGCGCGATGACGAAAGCTAACCTAAGTTTTCTCAAATTATTTTATTGTGGCTTACAAAAAGTTTGTTTAACCTGTTACGTGAAACATGAATGATTTTATTCAATATGAAATGGGTTATACGTTTTCAAAAGACAATTTTCCTTGATTTTGAAGTGACCGTGGATTGGTCAGCGTGATGATGAAAACTAACCTAACTTTTCTCAAATTATTTTATTGTGGCTTACAAAAAGTTCGTTTTACCTATTACGCGGAACGTGAACGATATTCATTCAAAATAAAATGGGTTATGCGTTTTCAATAGAATTTTTTTCTTAATTTTGTATAAAAAGGTTAATTTAAAAAGATCGGATCTCTGACTTGTGCTCCTGCTTAATATTTATACTTTAATTGTTCATTCTGTTTGCATAAATGCCATCATTTTACATTCTTGTTAATTGATAATTGTTACTTGATAATTGTTGATTGGAGCTGCTATACTTACCTCATGTCCTTTTTAACAATTAATTAACATGTACCCGCATATTTGGAGGTTAAAACTTTGAAGTGGCAGGTTATAATAGCCCGACGTGTTCGCCCCTTTCAAGGGTATAAGACCTATTGTAATTTTTAGGTTATAACTTTGTGGTGAGTGATGGGCCTGCGACGTGGGTGCCACTTTCCAGTGGTGGAAAAGTTGATAATTTAGTTCCACTGGGCACTTTATGATGGGAGGAGCATTAGAGTATATTTACACTTTCTGTCACTTTAAAGTTATATTCTCCAAAAGCCGCCATATTTACAGGAAAATGCTGGGTCGCCATTATTAGAGAAATTATCGAAATATTCAATAAAGATTTATTTGTCATCAGCACTGCATCAAACGTAGTAATTTGTTACGTAAGTATTTGTTTCCACTAACCAAGATTGATAAAACAATGTTTGAGGGATTTAAGTACATAATTTCAGAGGCGAGTTATTTCCAAAATTATAATGTTTCCCTTAAATAAAGTGTATTCAGATGGCGCTTACTCACAATCGAGCTACAACAAACTTTCAATCGTTTTAATTTTATCCCGATCAAGAGTATCCAAATTCAATATACTTACTTACGCGTTTGTATGTTTATATGTTATATATTTTCAAAGTTGATCGAGTGTTAGAAATGAATCAGGCAAAATGAGGAACATTTATCACAAAAATATGTTGCCGAACAGAGATCGAGGTACATATTATTTACACAAACGCAGTCAGTTGTTTAACGTGTCTAGTGTCGGCCACTACATATCCACGTTTTTGCCAGGTGACCACAACGTGGTTGGAATGTGGCTATCTGAGATACAGGATCGTAGATCGGAACGTAGCAGCCACCAAAAAAGCGTTCCCCATTTTGGTAGCCGCCGCGTGATAGAACCGTGTATATTACGTGGAAGTGGTTGTGAACAAACACTTCCAAGTTTTCCAGAATCGTGGCCACTACGTTCGGTCCACTTAAAATGCTACTTGTGATAGTTATTCTTCTCTTGATGATAATCAGACTGAAAAATTTCGAGATAAAGCTAAATTCTGGTGTAGTGTTAATAAACTCCAGATTACCAATGATTAATCGCAAAACCTGATTATTTCCACAGGCAACCCTTTGCAAGCAATTCAATGTCAAATTATAGGGTTTTACTAAAATATAGATAACAGGTTGAATTAGGCTAGCCATATTTCAACTATGAAAGGTAAACTGTTGAGTGCTTTATTTTTACTCCAGCAATTGAAACCCATAACCAACTTCTCTTCATTAAAAATGGTTATTTGCTCACTGATGCAGTCTCATATTTCATACGGCATTTTACTGTGGGGTGATTCGAGTGCTGTGCAATCAATTTATCAGAGACTCTTGTCGTGCTTCATTCATTAACCATAAAATTATGTTAGTACCTTCTATGTATATTCAAATATCCTGAAAATTCACAAGAGAGCTCCCTTGTTTCCCGAGAATTCGAGTATACATAATTATAATACACGAAACTGTAATCTAATTAGAACTCAACGATTCAGATTGCTGAAATCGCAAAAAAAACATTTGATGCCGATGTTGAAACCATGAATATGTTTTGTTTCAAGAAAGTTATGAAAACATATTTCAAAAATATTTGTTTTTACTCTGTCTCAAAATATTTAGTCCAGGTTCGTTGTCACATCTTTGCATGATGTAGGAACATGCTCTATGGAATCCATAATTTTAACATATTAAATTGTATGTATTCAATGAATGAACTACCTACTAAAATATTATTGAATCACATATTGAATGCAGTTCGAAGTACTGATTTTAGCACTGAAAATATTTTACTGGGAATTTATTTCATATTCTGAGATATACCACCTACTGAAAAAATTGTTACCCCTTCGTTAGATGTATATTTCGAAATGGATGAACATGTTGATTTGTGTAATCCCACAAAGCAGCAAAATAGAGAGTTCGATGAATAACGAATCGTAATAATGTCGAGGAATGACTTACAACTTGAACAGACCTTATTCATCTTATCACTACAGCACACAGCAAACATTCTTCCAATAGAAAACACATTTTATCGTCATAATGAACATAACGGAAGTACGTGACATACAGAACAGAGAAATTAGACTGGAAGAACATCTGCGAAATACAAGTTATAAAGACAATCCCCATTACATCGAACAAAATCCCAGGAACTATTTTCAAAAAACTCATCCCTAGGAGAACACGATCAACAATCCACTGATGAGAGAACGGTTGTTAAGGACGTTTACTGTGCTCAGGTGTACTTTCAAATCACCCGGGGGATGTTTCCCCTAATAAAAAGAAACACACAACACGCTTTCTATCAGGAGTAAGGGAGAGACGCGGCTCTACGAAAAACGCCTTCGGAAGGGTGAGTATTCATGTCAAGCTGTTGCAGAAATTAAATGGTGAACCAGTCAATATCAGAGAGTCATGAACACTATACAGGCGACATACTTTGTTACCAACTCGCAGAGACGAACAAATCCACTATAGTTTGTTCACAGTTTTGGAAGACTGAAAAAATGAATTCAACGTAAAAATATGTCAATTATTGTATATAGTCCATTGAAATGTTACAATTTAAGGACCGAATATTGCATTTTTTAGAGGACGCAATTTTATTTTTGGGACATGTGTGGGGGGTCAATAGAAGCTTAACTCAAGTTTGTGGGGTCGCCACCCTTGTCCACCGGCCGCCATCTTGGAAAAAGGGGTGAAAACACTTTTTTCGCGATATCTCGGAAACTATGCGTCTTGTAAAATCATAATTTGTAGCAAATTGTTTTGCCTACAAATATGTTCATATAACTTTTTGCCCTAAATTAAAAATTAAAGAAGTTATAAGCAAAAAAGTGAGAAAATTCTGTAAAAATTTTTTTTTTTGCTCTATAACTTTTTTTTATACATTTTACAAAAAAATTACCTCAGACCAATCTTGTAGATGATCTTTTGAGGAAAATTTTTCCCTATAATTTTTTTTAATTTCATTCATTTAAAACGCTGTTACAGCGCTCCAAAGTTGACCGGGTTCGTCAATTGTCATCGTGCTTTTGAAATAGGAGAAGGCTTAATAACTAACATCATTGGATCTAATTTTCAAGGACTGTCATTTAGTCGCAAATCAAAGGTTCTTCCCTTTAGTGCTATGACAAGCACTATTGTAGTAGAAAAATCTCCTGTCGTCATCAATCCCTTACTTTTATTTCAACGGATGTGTATTTCGAAACAAACAGTTGGCGATATTAAACAATATATGGCATATGAATTAGCACCTTTTCCATTGGCATTCGCTTTGTTTAATGTTTTTACACCACTGGACCAATCCTTTGAAAACATTCACAGAAGTCATTTTGTTATCGATGGTGGTTTTCTATTGCATGAAGTGATTTGGGATCGGAATTCGTCATTAAAGAACATCCTTGAGAAGTATGTCCGGTATGTGCAAGAACATTATGGACTATCTGCAACAATAATATTTGATGGTTACTCCGAAAATCCTGATATAGCAGGAACAAAGTCATGGGAACGTATGCGTCGCACGAAAAAACACCAATGTACTGAAATTAAGTTTGATAAGAGTACCGTACTAACAATATCTCAAGAAAAATTTCTTGGTAATGAAAAAAACAAATCAAACTTGATAGATCTTCTCAAAACTGCTCTTTCAGAGGTTGGTTTTTCTGTCAACCAAGCTGAATCAGATGCAGATTCAATCATCGTCTCTGCTGCGCTTACTGCATCCCGATCTCATGGATCTGTTATTATTGTGGCAGAGGACATTGACATTCTTGTATTGCTCACGGCATTAGGTACAAGACAGCCTAACATTTATTTTTCAAAACCTTCAAAAGGGCGCACATCTGCTCAGTTATATAGCCCTTCAAGTTTTATGTATGGAGATCTCATAACACAGAATTTGCTTTTTCTTCATGCTTTTTCAGGATGAGATACAACATCAGCAACCTATAATATGGGGAAATTAAAATTTATAAAAATAATGGAGAAACATCCTGAATTAGCTGGTGGTACCGCGCTATTCCTGAGTGAGAAAGTCGATCCAACTTTGCTCACTCTTGTTGGCGAACGTTTTTTCATAGCTTTATACGGCGGTAATAAAGACTAGACGGCTTGCGATACAAACGATTTGCCAAGACAGTGACTAAAAATTCATTTAGTTTATCATCGTTGCCTCCAAAACAAGATGCTGCTCGTTTTCACAGTCTCCGAGTATATCACCAGGTCCAGTCGTGGCTCGGAAGATATCAAAATCCTGAAGATTGGGGCTGGAAGAAGCATGCAAACATTTGGATGCCAATACAAGCTTCCAAGCCTCCAGCACCCCCCGATCTCATGAAATTAATTTTATGCAGATGCAAAGGAAACTGTGGAAGCATGTGTGGCTGCAGAAAAGCAGGCCTGAAATGCTCTACAGTATGCCTCCATTGTTCTGGCGAAACATGCAGCAACTTTATGGAAATATCAAAGTTAATGGAAGAAAATGAATTTGAAGATGAACTATGACTCCAATTTTAACTCCTGTCATTCCTCACACTTTCACATTTGACGTTGATTCTGAGCCACAGCCTGGACCATCGAAGAAAAGTCGATTAGAGTAGCTAGATAATGAGTGATTAAAAATATTAGATGACGAGGATTACCTTATAAGCAAGATGTCCGTGGAGTAGGCCTACTGGGGATACCACGTTAAAAAAAACGCGCTTACAGACTCTACCTCATAGGTGGCGGGGAAAAGAGTTAGGAATGAATAAGTAAAGTTGTTCGAATTTAACAAAAATTCTGTAAGAATATATTTACAATAAAAAAAATAAAAAATAAGTTAAACATTTCGTTTCGACCGGATTCTCATGAGCATTGACGAACCCGGTCAACTTTGGAGCGCTGTAACAGCGTTTTAAATGAATGAAATAAAAAAAAATTATAGGAAAAAATTTTCCTCAAAAGATCTACAAGATTGGTCTGAGGTATTTTTTTTGTAAAATGTATATAAAAAAAAGTTATAGAGCAAAAAAGAAAATTTTTACAGAAATTTTCTCACTTTTTTGCTTATAACTGCTTTAATTTTTTATTTAGGGCAATTAAGGGCCAAACTTAGATCAAATTTAAATTTCTCATATTAAAAAATCCCTAAATACCAATTTTCGTCCAAATATCGACATTATTTTAAAAATTATTTACGAAAAACAAAAATAAAAATAAATTCTCAACACTCATCTTAATAACTGAGGAATCGTCCTGTAAAATATCGGACACTTATTACATAACACCCTGTATACATTACAGAGAGACAATAGTGAAATCATATGCTCAGCGTCAGAGTATCGAAAGAGAAAAAAAGCGCAAGGAACTTTGTTCCTGACCGCACACGAGTTTTTTGATCTAAAACTTATGTTGTAATTTTGATAAATTGTAAAAAAAAAGTTTTGCGAAATACAAACGATGAAAAGGAAATATACTCGGATGTTATGTGTAAATTTTCAACTTTTTGCGTTAATTGGAACATACGTTTTTTTTCAGAATTTCTTATTTTTTCTGAAAAAGTTACCTAGAAATAATCACAAAAGTTTCAGTTGCAATTTTAGAATACATTTACTATGGTGTATTATCGAATTTGCAGCTTCGCAAGTGATCCGGAACATTGCGTTTATGTTTTTTTTTTTTTTTTTATTTCAAGTACTCGCGTCAACCCTTTGGGTCATTTGCGGTGGAGTTGATAATTAACATTATAATTTTCTGATCAGATCTAAAGTATTTAAAAATGAGATGATTTTGTTGCTGTTACTATAGTCTAACATTTCTTTAAGGTATTTGATATATTAAATGTGTCTCTCTGAATTTGGAATATGGGACATTGCACTATAATATGTTCTACAGTAAGTTTCACTTCACAGATATCACAAGTTGGTTCATTTTGTCCAGATAACAGGTGTTCATGTGTGAGCCTGGTGTGTCCTAGGCGAAGTCGGGTCATTATCACTTGTTCTCTTCTTTTTGTTGATTCGTTTTGCCACGGTCCGACGTTTGGTTTGCATTCTCGTAGTTTTGATTGTGAGGCCTGCCATTGGGTGTTCCACGCATTCTTCATTTTGATTTTAATATACGACTTCATGTCTGTCGAGGGGGTATATTGCAGCGTTTCCTGGTTCGGATTGTTGATTGCTTCTCGAGAGCTAGTGTCTGCTGCTTCGTTTCCGGGTATTCCTATATGTGAGGGCACCCACAGTAGTACTACTTCCTTGTCCAATGTTTGGATGATATGAAGTTCTCTTTTTATAAGTCTTCCTATCGGGTTATTCATGTATATTCGACGAAGTAATTGTAAGGAGCTTAGTGAATCTGATATGATTATGAACCTATTAGATGTGCTCGATTTTGCAACTCGTAACGCTTGCAAGATTGCAAAGAGTTCCCCTGTAAGAATCGTGTTGGTTTCCGGTAGTTTATAGGTTAGGGTAGATTCGGGTGTTACTACTGCTGCTCCTACCCCAGTGTTTGTTTTGGATGCATCTGTATATATTTCAACAAATTCTTGATGGTGGTGTAGGATTTTGCGAAAGTTCTGGATTATAATTTGTGTACTCGTGTTGTTTTGTTGAACTGGGATAGATGGGTGTTGATGACTGGTAGGTGTATCAGCCAGGGGAGGGTACTCAAATTCATAGGGTATAGGGAGGGAATTTATGCATTTGAAGTGACCTCAGGTATCTTCGAATTCTTTCATAGAAAGGTGGATCGGTTCTTGGTTGCTCGTATGCTGACAGGAAACGTGTTGTTGTTTATTTTATGTGTTGGTGCGTTGTCAGTGAAGTTATTCTGGCGGCATAGGACATGCTAATTGTTGTCTTCTGTGTTGTAGGGATGGTTCTCCGGTTTCACATTCCAAGCTTTTATAGGAGTGGTTCTGTAAGCTCCCAGGTGGTGCGTTGGCTATTGTTTAATTTGGGGTTTTTTTTCCAGTTAAGCTGTTGATCAAATATCATTCCGAGAAATTGTATGTTATCTGTGAAAGTTAAGTATGTACTATATAATGTGATAGTTGGTGAATCTACTGTTGTCCTTTTCGAGAAGAGTATGCCTTTCGTTTTGCAGGGGGAGAAGGTGAATCCTGTTGTTTTCGACCAAGTTTCGAGCGAGTGTATCTGTTCCTGTAGAATGGTTACAAGGCTACCAGTGTTTTTACCTTTAGCAAATATTATAAGATCGTCGGCATAAAGTCTTGCTTGGACTGGTTTTTTCATAGATTGAATGACGTCGTTGAGTGCTATTAGGAAAAGTGTTGGGCTTATAATGGAGCCTTGCGGTGTGCCATTCTCCTGGATTTTGTGTTCTGATAGTGTTCCGGCATGGCGTACTTGAAACGTCCTGTGGTTTAAGAAATTTTTGATGAAGGCTAGAATATTTCCCTGGTATCCCCATTCTTGAAGTCTGACTAGGATTTGATGACGCCATGCAGTTTCAAAGGCTTTATTGATATCAAAATAGATTGCCATGCATTTCTGTTTGTTGGCGAACGCTTCGTGTATTTGGCTCTCCAGGTCTATTATGTTATCGTGTGTTGATCTGTGGGGTCTGAAACCGGCCTGTTCTGGTATGATTTGTTTTTATTTTCAAGTGTCCAAATAAGCCTTCTATTGATGATTTTTTCCAGTAGTTTGCACATTGTGCATGTCAATGAAATCGGTCTGTAGGATTGTAGATGAGTTGCTGACTTGTTTGGTTTAAGGATGGGGATAATAACTGCGTGTCCCCAGATTTGCGGGAATTTTGTTCTGTCCAAATTGTGTTGAAGATTTGTAATATGAGACTTTTCGCAACTTGCGGCAGGTTTCTCAGAAATGATGTTGGGATATCATCAGGGCCTGGTGCAGTGTTCTTGAGTGATGTGAGTGCTTCTGAGAATTCTGATTCAGTGATTGGTTTATTAATTGCATCTTGGTTGTTCTCTATCACAATCGGTATGGATTCTTGGGCAACTTTGTGTGTGAGAAAGCTTTCATCGTAATTTGCGTTGGTGGAATTTTGTTTATAGTGTTCGGCCAGTTCTTCTGCTATGTCTTCCTTCCTGGTGATAATGGTGTCGTTTTTCTGAATAGCATTTATTGTAGAGTATGTTTCGATTCCAGAGATGTTTTTAACTTTTTTCCACTCTGAGGAAAGTGGAGTGTTGTTGTTAATGCTCTGTACATATTTTCTCCAAGATTCTCTCTTACTACGTTTCGTGATCAATCGTACTTGTGCACGGTGTCTCTTGAAATTAATCTTGTCTTCCTCATTTCTTGTTCTCTTGTATGTTTTTAGCGCTATGTTACAGGCTTTTATGGCTGTGGAGCAGTCTTCGTTCCACCATGGTACAGCTTTGTGTTTTTTTATGTATTTGGTTTTTCCTATTGATTCATTTGCTGCTTCGACAATTATATGATTGAGGTTGGCGATTATTGTGTCAATGTTGTCTGTTCTTCCAACTCTGGTGATATTGTTTTCAATTATTTTTGCATATCGATGCCAATCAGCGTGGTCAAGTCTCCATTTCTGAATTGGTTTATTTTCATCTGTGTGTTCATTTGATGTGTTGTTAATGATTATGGGGTAATGGTCACTGCCATATAGATCCTCTAATGATTGCGTTTATGTTAAAAATTGCCTTTTTACATTTATTGAGGATTCCTTAATCGATTTGCAAATCTAGGATTTTTTCGACAATTAATTCATTTATATTTTTGCAAAAATTAATTTAAAACTTTTTGATAATTTCGAAATCACTTTAATAAAAAAAATACTGAAGAAAGAAAAAAAAAATACGTTTAGACCAGGGTCGATAATTTTTGAAACCAAAAAAAAATATAGTAGAATGAAACTCATTGGAAAAGGAAGAGAATATAACAAAAATGAAAGGAAAAATAATTTACGGGCGATCTGAGGTCGGGAAGTGGAAGGGTGTGGGTTTGTAAGT
Source organism: Gonioctena quinquepunctata (assembly GCA_018342105.1). NCBI lineage: Eukaryota > Metazoa > Arthropoda > Insecta > Coleoptera > Chrysomelidae > Gonioctena > Gonioctena quinquepunctata. The sequence continues at coordinate 242,384 of JAFIRS010000525.1, forward strand.
ATAGAAAACGGTTTATCTTGATTTCCGGCAAAACTACAAGTCCTATGGATAAAAGTAAAATGGCAACTTTGGTATTCACACTTTTTTCACATAATCTTAAAATTTATGTGAAAAATTCAAATAACCAAGTTTTTGGTTTATAACATTTACCTTTTACAAAAAAAAAATTTTTTCACGAAATTGAGTGAAAACTTACTTTTTTATGTCCCAAACACACTGTAATTTTTTTTATTTAAAATATTTATTTTTCCACCTTATTTTGACTTAATATCGAAAAAGCACGCTAATTTTCAATCAAAAATTCTCCCGTCAAAATATCAGGTTTTTTAAAAAAGTCGGTGAACTTTTTGTTCGTTGAAATCTCTACTTTCTGATAGTGTAAAAAAAATATACATTACTATGGTAAATTTTCTCAGAAAATGCAAAGAAATAACAGGTAGTAAGGCCCAGACCCTCCTAGCCCCTTCCCCACTTCTCTATAAAATACCTTTTGATGGGCAAAAATTTTCCGTAGGTCAGTCAGGTATATAAGTTATCTTAAAATAGCAATAAATAGGCATCTACGCATATAATTTAAAGAAGATTCTACAACTTTCTCAAAATATTGTAGATGTCTTATTAAATTCGGATTCGAGTTTTTTTCGTTTCTTTGCATTTTCTGTCAACGAACAAAAAGCCCACCGACTTTTTTAAAAAAGCTGATATTTTGACGGGAGAATTTTCGATTGAAAATTAGGGTGCTTTTTCGATATTAAGTCAAAATAAGGTGAAAAAATAAATATTTTAAATCAAAAAAATTACAGTGTGTTTGGAACATAAGAAAAGAGGTTTTCACCAAATTTCGTGAAAAAAAAATGTTGTAGAAGATAAAAATAAAAAACCAAAAACTTCGTTATTTGAATTTTTCCGACCTGTAGTTTTGCCGGAAATCGAGATAAACCATTTTTCACCCTTCACCCCCCTCCACTTCCCGACCTCAGATCGCCCGTAAATTATTTTTCCTTTCATTATTGTTATATTCTCTTCCTTTTCCAATGGGTTTCGTCCTACTATTATTTTTTTTCACTTTTTACCATTTTCAAAGGCTTCAGCACTGGTCTAGTTATGGTTCACAAGAGTATAAAACGCTCAAGTACTGTCCTGCTGACTGGCCTATCACGAGCAAACTTGTAAATTGCTTATCCAAATAATTCAATAGTCACTTCGAAACTTCAAAATACGTTTATTTGTCCAATAATTAGCGCAGTGTTTTCTGGAAGTCCTATTGAAAAATCAAGAAAATATCCAACCAAATCTTTCACACTCTATGAAGGTTATCAAAGAATAGTGTGAACCCTTCGGAAGCTAATGGTATCAAAGGATGTTGAGCCCGAACCATTGACAATATTTAAATGAAAAAGATGACAATATTGAAATGAAAAAGAGATTGATATTTAATTTTTGAAAAAACTTTAAAATTCTGGAAAAAATATTCCGAGCTCAACATGCGTTGAATATTCGCAAAATTGTAGCTTTGCAAGGAGCTGGCCTTATCTAGCCCTACGTTTAATCCACTATTGATCAATGTTCGTCTTGTCGTTTACTAATGTGTAAAGTTTCAGCTTTACAGAAATGCATCAGACGCGACATACTGTGATGACAACTTTTCCACCCTACGTTTTCGCAATGTCGCATCGCCTAGACAATGAATGCGATTTTTTTTCGTGTATAAATATCTTGGATCGAATGAAAAAACAAATGTGTTCACAAACTAATTCTTGTAATTAACCAATTACATTTTTCATGAAAATATGTTGGCATTACTACACATTTTTCGGACTAATATTTTCTATACCCTGGACATTTTTATGATTTGAGATGGGTAAATTATTTTGAGCTTCGAAATTATAGTGGGAAAAAGTGAATGGATTGAGGAGGACAATATTTTTTTTGTACAACTGCCATTAAAAATTGCGTTTTTAGTTCATAGGTATGTGAATTAAAAACTGACGTTTTCACATAATGTGTCAAAATCCTTTTCAACATTATTGTTGAAAATATTTTCAAAATAAAGTAAAATAATGGTAGGCACTCAATAATATAAATCTGTTCAATAGAAACATTTTAATAATCACATTTATCTAAAAATAATTCATACAAATTAGTTTATAGACTCCATCAAATATAATTATGTGCTTTAGATTATAATACTAGAGAACGAGTTAATTCCATCAAACATAAAAAAGAAAATTCGATTCATTATATATATACACAAAAATACAAAAACATTCGAGGAAACCCTGAAATTGTTGAATCTATCAAACACAAATTTTACTCCGAACGAGAAAACTCTTATAGAAAAGGGATTTAATTACAACCTCAAACCAATTATTAACACACAAAATCTAGACCTTCTTGGGGTTGAAACAGAAATTGTACTAAAGGGTACTTCCAATTCGAATATCAATAAACACAGCTAACATATTGAAATCAGAACAATCAAAATCTAACAATGAACATAATAGAGAAATTTCAACAGCCAAAACAGTTAAAACTAAATCCATTCAAAATGAAGTTGTTTTTACACGGGCAGATAAAGTAAAAAACGGTGATCACGATTAATGAAGCTGATTAATTACAAAAAACTTGGAAGAAGATCCTACATGTTTTTACCCAAAAGAAGTTAAAGAAATATTAAAATCAATTCAATATGTTCTTAACGACTATGAAAAAATAAGATGCACTATTATGAACCCTCAAATTCCAAAACTCTATTCACTCATAAAACTTCATAATGAAAATTACCCTATCCGGTCAGTAGTATCTTTCATTACAGCACCATCAGTGAAAATCTCTGAAAAATTAATAGATCTCATCAAGAGTAATTTTAAATTTGTTCCTAAATTTAGCTTGAAGAATCAATATTAATTAATTGATAAAATTAAAAACGTGCATCTTCGTAAAAATTTCTTTCGATGTTCAAAATCTCTTTCCGAGCATACCACCAGATGAAACTATCATACTAGTAGGTAACCTACTGGATAGAAACCATGTTAATCCGATCATCAAAGATGAGATATTGGATTTACTTACACAAAATTTGTTTCCAATTATAATATTTTTTATTCTTTCAGTAAAATTCATTGAAAACAACAAAGATAGATTGGAAAGTCTGAGAAATCTGGATAATATAAACTAACTGTGATACTTGTCCAAGTTTTTATATAAGACAAACAGGTAGAACTTTCAAGCAACGCATATCTGAGCATAGAAACAGTTTTATTAAGGGCAAATCTAATTCATTATTTGCTAACCATCTACTGACTGAAAAGTATTGCTTTGCTAATGACTTTGAACTATTGCATGTAGAAAAGAAAGGTCAAAAACTCAATCTCCTAGAAAGCTTAGAGATTAACAAAGACAAGCATTCACAATACTTATCAAATCACCAGATCAATTCGAATATGGCACGCACCGAATAATCCAAAAATGGTTGCCACTTGTATTATAAGATAGTACCTGGGCGACCGAGCTTTGCTCGGTGTTTTTTTTTCTGTAAAATCGTGTTTTCTCGGAGAAGATGCTTATTTTTTTTTTATGTTCTGGTTCCCACGAAAAGGGATATCCTGTAATGTTCAGAGAACATCGTGGGAACCAAGGGAAAGAAGGTAGGAGTTTAGTAGTAGTAGTAGATACGATTCACATACTTATTACATATGAATATTTTGAAATCTTATCTAGTGCATAGGTTGACTACAAATACACATTTTAAATAAACCGTATCAGTTCCTTGGACTAACCAACAAAAATATATCTAACATTCGTATTCGGATAATGTCATATAGCGCCATCTCACAAAGTTTACAGGTACCAGTAGGCTAACATCCAATAACAAGAATGCAAGTACCTAAAAAATTTTCGAGATGGCACTATACATTGTAGTCGTAACAATTTTTTTTTTGGTAAAATCGCGTTTTTTCAGGAAAGACACCTATATAGATAAACTTAAAAAGCAAAACCTTATCTATATACAAAATTTCATCCAAATCGTTAGAGCCGTTTCCGAGAAAGCCGAAATATATATACAAGAATTGCTCGTTTAAACATATAAGATTTGGTATCAGGAGCTTAATTGAAAAATTGTTCTCTTGTCGGAATTTTCTATTTTTTCGGGCGGTTTCCGACACTCTTTCATTTAAAAATGCTATCAACTTATGGTAACTGCTTATATCCACGTTTCTCTTGATTTTCAATTCAGCTCTTATTATAGAGAATTTAGGCCACAGCTACTACGAAAAGTGCGCTTTCAGTAAACAACATTCTTCATTTGACTCCATTCCCAAAGTAAAAATCTCTACCAAAGCTAATGACTTGAGACCAATCAATATGCTACCTATTATAGAAAATCTTAGACAAAGCCGTATATGAGCAAATTGTAGACTTCATAGATCAGAACAGAGTGACAAATAGTATGCAGTCAAGTTTTCGGAGTGGTCACAGTTGTGGGACAGCCATACAATGTGTTCTGGATGATTTCAGAAAAAATCTAAATGAATATCATATGACATGTTAGTTTTTCTCGACTCTCAGAGAGCTTTGAAAACTGTAGATAGGAATAGATTGGAAAGAAAATTAGAAAGCATTGGCGTTATTGGAAATGCAATGGCATGACTGGTAGATTACCTGGAGAACAGGAGACATCAACTTAAATTGAATGATATTTCAACTGATGAAATCTTAACTGAATTGGGACTCCCACAGGGTAGGGTACTCGGCCCTTTATTATTTCTGATATACATTGATGATGTGGTGGAAAATGTTTGAAAGTGCTCGGTTCACTTATTTGCAGATGACGCTCTGGTCCACTTCTCAAATCCAGACTTTTTGGCTGTGGTAGACACAGTGAATGAAACTATGAAAAATGTATACAAATGGTGTTGTGCAAACAAACTCAAGATACATATAAACAAAACTAAATTTATGATGATTGGTAATAACAAGGAAAATGAAAATTGTGAAGACAATGATTGTGAAATAAAAGTAAAAAATAATTCAATTGACGTGGTGGAAACGTTCAAATATCTAGGAGTCATTATCGATCGAGAACTGAAATTCAAAAATCATGCGAATTATATAATTAAAACAATTTCATCCAGAATTAATAATTTATACAGGTGCTCCGGTTGTCTCTCGAAGTGCTCAAAAATTATTATACAGTGCTTCTCAAAAGTCCCCTCCCCCACCCCTCTTATTTTTGGAACGATTATACATAAACAAGTGAAATTTGGAAACTGAGTATTAAAGGTTGTAAACTTCCCTACTAGTGATGATAGATGACGAAATCGTCAAAGATGACGTCACAAGGCCATTGTGACCAATAATTTTAAATGGAACCCTACGGCAAGCGACACCTCTTTTAAAAGGTATCGAAAAAACCTATTCGATGATACTAATTTTGTTTGTGTTTATGACAGTTCTAATGGCTCATTAGTAAACATTAAAATTTAAATTCCATTCAGTATGATATTAATTACAGATTTAAGAATCAGTATCTACTTGAAGAAATTGCTCGAAGTAACCATTTACTTCCTGACAGTGAAATATCCCATATTTTAACTCTTCTCGTACTTTTGCAAATATGTCTGCGGAAACAGCCTCACATTCTGCAACAACATATTGTTTTAAAACGTCAATATTGTCAGGTTCAGTGGCGTAAACCTTCGATTTAAGGTACCCCCACAGAAAAAAATCCAAAGTTGTGAGGTCCGGTGATCGAGCTGGCCATTCCGTTGAACCTCGTCGTCCAATCCATCTACCACGATACTCCTCATCCAAATACCGTCTTGCTGCACCGTAATAGTGTGGAGGAGCACCATCCTGTTGGAATGTTATTTCCAAATTGCCGAATTCATCTGGATTATCTTCCAAAATTTCAAGGATTAACGGTTCTATTGCGCTTTGCAACAGCTCCAGATAAACCTCACCAGTTAAATAAGTATTTATAAAAAGAGGTCCAACGATGTGGTTTTCCAGGATACCTGCCCAAACATTCACCTTCTGGGGAAATTGGGTATGTGTTTCACGATACAGGTGAGGATTTGCGTCACTCCAATACCTCACATTCTGTGTATTTACATTTCCATTTAGATAGAAAGTACTTTCGTCACTAAAACAAATTGTTTTGACATAGTCTGGCTGTTGGTTAATTTTAGTTTCCATATTTTCACAAAATTCTAGTCTTTGGTCTGGGTCGTCGTCTGAGAGTTGATGAACCATTTTTAATTTGTATGGATGAAATTTGTTTTTTTTCAACACCCTGTGTACTGTACTTCGACTGACTTCACAGGTAGATGTAACGTGAGTTGTTGAAGAAGTAGGATTAACTATTACTTCTGCCAGTATATCAATTTTTTTCTCATCAGAAATTTGTGGTCTGCCAGATCGTTTCGCATCATTAATACTACCCGTTGTTTCGAACTTACGAAGAAGCTCCCTTAAAAAGTCCTCGAAACATGGCGATCGGGAAACCTCTCATTGAAAATGCGTTCTGATGCATGAATATTTTGTCCAGTTTCACCAAGAATTAGGATCGCTGCTACTTTATCACCTAAACGTTCGGCTCACGACAGTTTAACAAATTATTAAAATGTACAAAAATCTTAAAAGTACTAAAAGCTGCTAAAACAGTTAAACGTTCGATCAATGATACACAAATTATTAAATGTACAAAAACGTCGAATTAGGGAGACTAACAAAAACGTCAGTTTATTTGACAACAATCCAGAGGCAGAGCTTGAATTTGGAATTTTATTATTAACTGATTTAATTCATCACAGCTTTGCGTTTTTTAAAAGCGAGTTGCCAAAACTGCCATAAACACAAACAAAATTAGTATCATTGAATAGGTTTTTTCGATACCTTTTAAAAGAGGTGTCGCTTGCCGTAGGGTTCCAATTAAAATTATTGATCACAATGGCCTTGTGACGTCATCTTTGACGATTTCGTCATCTATCATCACTAGTAGGGAAGTTTACAATTCAGTTTCCAAATTTCACTTGTTTATGTATAATCGTTCCAAAAATAAGAGGGGGGGGAGCGGACTTTTGAGAAGCACTGTATACAACACACTGATACTTCCTCACTTCAACTACTGCTCAACCATTCTATATTTACTACAACAAAATGAACTGAGCCGTTTACAAAAACTCCAGAATCGGGCAATGAGAATTATTTTATCCTGTTCTAAAGGAAATCCTATTGATGAAATGTTAAGTTCATTGAAGTGACTACTAGCTGATAAGATGTTCTTATATCAAACAATGATTTTTATTTACAAAATAAGAAGAGGTGCCCCAACTTATCTGCGAGAAAAAATACCTTCTGTTTCTGAACACCATAATTATAACGTCAAAAATTTATTCATTGAGCATGTTAAAACGAAGAAATCACAAAATTCGTTTTTCTTTTTCAAAGGGTTGATTAATTTTAATGACCTCACGGATGAACTGACATATTCAAACTCGCTACATATATTTAAGACAAAATTGAAGAACCTCATGCTGGATGAGTGCCACTCTTGACGGTGATATGTTAGTAATCAATGTATTTCAATTTATTTTATGTAACTGCTATTTGTTATACACATGTCTAGTGTCCTTATCTATATGTAATATTTAATTTATTTAAACATGTTCACATTAGTCTTGGATTAAATAAAGGATTAATATGAATCCATTAGAGGCATTTTCATATTGTTGCCGTGGTGTTTCAGGCAACAGATTCAAGCTATTTGCTTGCAGCTTCTTGAATTTCTCGTGGAAGAGAGCAATCTGAATCATCAATTTCAAATTCAACTTCCATTATATTTATATTTGCAACAGTTATAGGTACGATCGCAAAGCTAGGCACTGTTATTAATTTGTGGTCTCTAATAAACAATTTTCAGTTGTTTTTACTTGCCATCAGGATTATTAGATATAATATTGATTAAGAAATCTTCAAACCCTCCAGAAACCTTTTTTTGTGTTAATTTTTCAATTTCTAGTAAATGTTACTGGAAATACAGATTACCCGAATGTATTACCAAGTGATTTGTTAGCTCAATTGGCGGAAGCGTCTGCCTTGTAAGCCAGAGATCGTAGGTTCGAATCCTTCAGAAGTTAATTAAAAATGTGTTTTTTATTTACTATTAGTAACAGTTGTACAAAAAATATTGTATGATACATTTATTTAAAGCGTTTTTATTTTGTTCCTGGGGTTGCTTCACTGGCTATCGCTCGTTTGACAATATTTGTCACAAAATAGAATACACTCTTAACATGTATATCATTAATAAATATGATTATCCATTGACTTTCAGTTTTGAATATTTGATAACAAAAGGTCAACTGGGAAAAAATATTTGAATTGAGGATGAAAATATGTCCATGAAAAGGAAGTTCAAAAAGGTTTGATTCAGTTGCCGGACTTTCTAGCTTATTTCGAAGGCCTGCAGTTCCCAAAACGAAACAATTATCAATTCATTTTTGTGCCTCCGAAGAATAAGGAATTATGTCAGAACATTTCCGACCGCTTCAACATTTCTAAAAAGATGGAAGCGATATCGTCTGTCCAATTCTCTTTGATGCTTGCTTCCGACAAGACTCCAAGGGTGTGCCTGCTATTTAAAATCAATTGTCATAATGCCATATTTCGAAATATAACCGAATGTGAAGTGTGTTCCTTTAATTTTCACCTATAGAATGTTCAAATCGATGATTAAATTGGCCGTAAATACAAATATTAGAGGTGTGTTTGTAACATCAATTATATTTACATAAAGGTCTTATATTTAAAAACACAGTAGAAATGGTCAAAATTCAACCGCTAGCACATTATATTTATGACACATAAAACTTATTCCTATCCCAGTGCTCGACAAAAATCGATAACCAGGAAAAGGTCACGTCACTATCCGTTTCCAGTTAATAATGGTACCTAATAAATGAATAAAACATGAGGGGAAGTGTCGAATTTTAGGTGTTATTTGCTCTCACATTTGATGTCCGGTAATATTTTCTGTCCGACTATATCAACCCACTCTGTGGCACGCCAAATAAAATTAATCGATCAACTGGGTTAATTCAAATCAGTTGTCAACACAAAAATAATGATTTTGACCCTTTTCTCTACAGAAATCATATAAAACAATGAACTGCTTCCAATATAATTAGCGCCTTTGTTATACATCAACCTTTCGAATTCTGTTCATATCGCACTGATAATGTGAGACAAAAAGAGTACAGAGCCGGTGTTATCACGGGTCCGATGGACTTTTTTAAACTGTAATTCAGAAAACATTAGAAGTTAAATTTTGACCCTTGAATAGGTCGGTCTCCAATTCGGCAAAAAATTAAGTATTTTAGATTTGGAAATCGAGAATGGCGCTATCAAAATATTTCGCGCAGAATAGGTTGAAGACATGAGTAATTGATCACCTACAGAGCGGTAGTGTAGCACTTAAGAGAAAATGAAAAAGTTTGCATGACGAATACAAAGAGTTTGACAAATGGTCACCATAAATAAAATAACAAACAAATGAATAAATAGAACAAATTTTGTCATCTACACTTCACATATAAAAAGAAGAAAACAAAAGCCATCGTATTCGTACGAGGCATAGTATGTCTCGTACAAATACGATGGCTTTTGTTTTCTTCTTATTATATGGAAGTGTAGATGACAAAATTTGTTTTGTTTATTCATTTGTTTATTTTATTTATGGTGACCATTTGCCAAACTCTTTGAATTCGTGCTGATGATGGAGGTTTAAACCTCCGAAATGCATCACTTCGAAAATAAAGTTAGCTACTGATATTGTTTTTGTGGAGATTGACTCAAGTTATTTGGTTGGTCACTTTACCAGACTTTAATATTGGGGTGTTGACTGATTCTTTCTATTGCTGTTTTCACTTGACAAGCATAAATCGATTAAGTATTAGATGTGAAATAATGTATTCATTATTATTAATCTTTATAGTTTCAACAGCTAGGTCAACACTTATTCTTGAGGTTTGATACGTGAATGATAATTTTTTTTGTTACTGGTTCAAGAAAGATGTTGGAGCTATCTATGTATGCATATATAATGGAAAATCCTAATTGCGATAAAAAAAACTTATGGTACCTACTGTTGATTTTTACTCATAGAAAAAACATTGCCAATGCAGTTAATATATTTAAAAGAGATTTATTGGTGGTATTAATATTTTTTATAACCTCAATTATACATTTTGAGGTACTAGGGATTAAAAGTAAAATATTTCTGAAATAGATACATTTGAATTCCTTGATGTCTTTTCGTTTCTCTGCCTAGTATGATTTTACTATGATACTACTTGGGTAGTTGAATTGTTGTAGTAGTGATAAATAAATTCTCAAAACACAATCAGCTTTTCTATTTCATAAACGCGACCACCTACTATTCAGAATTAATCTTCATTATTTTAAATAGGAATTACAATTATACCATGCACAATAATCAATTCTAATGAAAGTGCCATTAAAATAATGTTTATTCAATTCATTACTGAATTGCATTCCATTCATCATTTTAGTAATTACATCAAATTCCTTCAAATCAAATCCAGTATTCAGTCGTATATTTTCATAACTGCAGGAACAACTGAGATAATGCAAACGGTATTTTTTTTAGAAGAAATATTCCGTCTGGTGGATCTTGAAATGTTTTTGATACCTCAAGCACTTTTCCATTTCAATCTTAAAGCAGCAGTCTTAACTTTGTGAATTTTTGCCATACAGAGTTTCAAGAAACTCCCTATAATTCCAACGCTTTGTTATATGAAATAATAAAAATATTTTATTCATCAAGATCTTTTGGCTGAAAACAAAATGGATAGGTTTATTTGTCTCACCTGGGTAGAATCATTAAATTTTTTATCTTGGTGGCATCACTATTTCTAACACGATTTAAATCATTGAAAAAATTATTGCCTAAGCAAGTGCAGTGGAGTTTCAAATTTTTTAAGACCTGTATTGCAAAGGAGATATTTTTTCTGCCCATGTATGGAAGAATGATGGTCCCAACAAAGTATCTTCAATATTCCTGAAGTATAAACTGTATAGTGAACTACGCATCCTACAAATCATGTTTCCATTTTTTTCCGTTGTGAATCACCCTATATATCTTTCTGTATCCATTCCACTTGGCCATATGGGGAATACAGACCAAATAGCCTGGCTCAGAATTTTCATCAGTATTATTGATGTTCGGATATTTTCAAAAAGTGTTTCTCAAATAAATCTACGACAGGATAGCTCATTTATCAAAATACCGGGAACTGTAAAGAACGTGACTATCATACGCAATACACAACATGGTACCTACGTACAGTTCAATAATGGCCATGTCTATGTCTTCTATAAATTTCATATTTGATTGTCAGTGGTAGTTGGCCGGACATTATTAAAGTACACGATGGTACCTATGCGCTTCCGACTGTCAAGCTGAATTACAGCCGTCCATCATGGAATCGCGTTCCATTTCCACCATTTATCGAAAAGTGACACATCACATGTACGCCAGAATAGCTTGGATTTGGCTTATACTATCGCCGTGATACAGAGTATGTGCGTTCGATTTCAGGCGCCTTAGTGGAGTGACGTTGTTATTATTGGAAATGGAATGAAACTTTTCCTCCCACATCTTTTCTACTTTTTCTGATCATGATGGACACGAAGCGATCATATATCAACAGTCAAAATCGAATGTTTAGTATTTTTTCAAACACACTGTTTATGGCTCCGAACTCTTAAATATAACGCGATCTATATGTACAGTACGGCTTTTTATAGCCCTCCCCCCTGTCAACGTTTGAACGGTTCGACGTAGAACAATAAAAAAAAGGTATTGTTAATATCACCGATACTACTTTTTGAAATAAAAGACATTTTGATTGCCCGAAAGATTGCGAGGGGGGGCACATCAACTTCAAAAATGTAAATAGCATTTGGCACATCGTTGAAAAAATCATTCAATTATCTTTCCAAAGATCTATTTTTTTTTCATTTCGTTGATATGTGTATCATTCGCACGCACGTGGTATCGCCGTTTCACGACAGTGATTGAGACGGTGATACTGATACAACCACACACACGATGAAATTTGTATCGCTACTAAGTATCATGTAGCGATACCGATCTCATCGTCTATGGGGGCTTTTAAGGCAAATAGTTGCAACGAATTCAAATAGAAATTATGTTCTCGGCAGTAAAAAGTATCATTTTAACCGTATCCATTTCTAGATTATTATTTTTTCATATTGACCTGGAACATTTCCGTTTCTGCTTCAAACCACTGAATTCATTCTCATATCGCTATTTCGGTTTTTTCTATCACAACACTGACAATGACGCCGATAAGCATTTATTTTATATGAATAATGGACTCATTGACACTGGCTTTTTCATCAAAATGAACTTCAAATATTTGTATTCAGATAAATATTGGCTGATAAAATCGAAATTTGGCCGGTAGGCTGACAGTCTACAGTAAACACAGACGTATGACCAAGGGCTGTACGCTTGAAGCCCACGCAATTATTACATTGCTAGCTTCGATACGGGGTTTTCAATATTTCACGTTCGATTAAAACAGAATGATTGGAAAAAGCACATAATTGAACAATCGAAAACAGTTTAGTATTTATCTACACAAAACACTCTAGAACCCAAAGAAGTTTCCCCCTCCCCGTCAAGGAGGTGCCTTGGGGCCAATATCATTATTTTTATAAACATGCGACTTCCCAACAAAGCAAGAAATGAGATCCCTACCATCGCATATGACATTTAAAAACCGACAAAAAAACGACTAAGGTTCAATAACAGAAGCAAAAGCGTTATAAACGGGACACAACATTACAGTGGATCCGTATCCGTATCACATGACTTCTCTTTCTTGACATCCAGCGCTCTCCAGCTCCAAATATCAAGAAATTGAGTCATCACCTGAAGATGGCAAATATGATGCCGAAACGTCGTGAATTCAGACTTTTCAAGGATCGATACCACAATACGCGGAGAGAAACCCGAAAAAGCAGTTCAACACATAGGTAAATTGAGACCTCAGTGTGAAAATCACTGACTTTCTTCACCGTAATTAATAATTTCTTTCAGCTTTCTTGGAAATGGCTCCAAAATGGGAGCCAAAACGTCGAAATTATCAAATATTTTTTTTCAAACAATATATATATATAAATATATATATATATAGTCATTTAGAGAACACCCATGTTGAAGTTCAGTCCTAGCGAAATAATTTTGTTGGGAAATAACAAATTCATATGAGCGAGTACGTTCACGATAACAATGAACGCCGAAAGATTTTTGTTGATAAATAACCGTGATGTTTGTGAAGGTTGAAATGTGTCGTAAAACGGGGTGTTCGAAGAAGCAACAATGGGGACATGAGCTATGATGGGAGACGAACAGTTCTATCTATCCATTATCGAAGGAAACAAGCGTTATAACTACAAGATCGTCCCGCATGAGTGAATAACGTGGAAGTACCTCGACAGAGATTAGAGAACGCGTGCGAAATTGTTCGTGGACAGGTTATATTTTGACTAGTGTTGCTGACTCATAACCTATCGTTGGGCCGAGCAAAAACAATTTTCATCTGTAAGCGGACCTTCATTATTTTGCAACTTTTTTTTTTAAGAGATATATCTGGACCATCACATACTATGCGAAGACAAGACGAAAGCGTCTAGAGTGTCGCGATTTCTCCTCAAAAGTGAAAAATGTCACTTTGGATAGACAATTGTCACATCCGTTTGAAGAATTAAGTTGGTGGCACCTCTGCGACTTCAGATTTACATAACGCCGTGCAAATAAAAACTAATTTACTGAAACGAACAAAAGTGGCGAAAGTTTTCCAAATGACGCTGAACTATTTTACTAATCGAAGCAGATCCTTTCATAATAGTTATTTCACGAGTCAATACAAATATCAATTATTTTTATCTCATTTGTTCATTGAAAAAGGTGACTTTCACATTTCAATAAATAATAACTGAATGAGTAGGTATATGAATAGTAATCCATTATGAACACTACACCAAACAGTTAGTTGATTTAATTTCGAAGGTCGCTAATTCAGACCACTTTCCTAACATATCACATGCATCTATTATGCAACATATTCAACATGTAACAACAATTTCAACTAGTACGGGATTTAGGCCAGTCATTATAGACAACCAATTTACAATAATTCTTGAAGTTTTTGAACATCCATTTTATAGACAGGGAGATGGTGACACAAAATATTGGGTCATTTGTACCAGTATGGCGGTTCTTCAGGGGTCTAATTACGGAATGACAAAAAAGAAAATGATGGTCATAGCGCTGGTACCGGTGGCCCAATCGCGTGGGCGTTAATCGAACGTGTCGGATAAATAACGAGTGTCGAACGATTTGTTCCACAAAAATGCTTGTATTTTTCGATGGTCGATAAAAAAAGAAGTAGGCGATATCGTAATGCCATACTTCTCCGGTGTGACTTACAGCCCGCCATACCGACGCGAATACATTAATTAAAAAAAAACAATTCAACCATTTGTACCAGGCTGATTTTTGCGCAGCTAATCATCGTCGAGTAGCCATTCACGGAAATCACCTTGCCATACTTTTCCGTCGGTTCCCAATGGCCGCCATACCACCGCAAGGGAGTAATTTTTTTTTTGCTAAACGATTTGTACCAGCCTAAAACTTTTTTTAACAGTTCTCTGTATGATCATAAATAGAAGTCTGATCATGCCATACCTGTGGGAGGTGGCGAATATGTACAATATTTTTTTCAAAGATTTTATTCGTAATTCGAACGATTTGTACCAGTATGGCACTAATTTTTCCTGTAAGTTTGAGGTTTAACAATATAAATATAAAATTTCAAACCCTGGGGGGAATTTTAACCAGATGTTATGTCGTATAATATTGTACGGCTACCGGCGCTCGAAAGATTTCTCGAATTGTAGAGGTCTTGGCTCATCGTGTTCGTAAGACATAATAAATAAATGGTTTCAAGATTGTATTGGTTGTCGACATATCAGAGCGAGTGTGGCAGCTCCAGCCCCCTGGTCACGGTACAGGCTTATTTTTCAACACAAAAAAAATCAGAAAATTATTCTTTCGAGTGTACCACTTTGGATAAGTGCAGTGTAATTTTCCTAAAGCATTTTTTTTTTCAAGTTTGGAAAATTTGAAATGCCATACTGTTACAATTCATTCCAATTTTTTTTTTCATATCTTGCTCGAGTGTAACAGACTTCCGCCCCATAGTTACAGTATGGGATAATTTTTTTTAGGTTTGAATTTTACTGTAACAAATGATTTTATGTCTTGTACCTTGAAAACGTGTCGAAAAAACAAGTTTTTCAAGTATGGCGCCACTTTTTTCCTCTACTAAAAGTATGGCAAATATAATAATGGTCACATTGTATCATATAATTTCCAAAAATCCAAATGCCATACTGGTACAAATTGTCAATTTTTTTTTTAACATCTTGGCTTAAGTCCCGACAGTCGTCCGCCCCATGGTTACAATCTGGAATAATTTTTTTTAGGTAGAATTACATCCAAACGAACAGAATACAATGATTCCATGATGTAAAAAATGATTTTACGTATTTTACAGTCGTATTTTCAAAACGTGTCGAATAAATAAGTTTTTCAAGTATGGCAGCACTTTTTCCCCCTACTAGACGTATGGGAAATATAATAACGGTCACATTTTATCAAATACTTTTCAAAAATCCAAATGCAATACTGATGCAAATCGTTTTGCGAAAAAAAAAATTACTCCTTTGCGGCGGTATGGCGGCCATTTGGAACCGTCAGAAAAGTATGGCATGGTGTATTTCGTGAATGGCTACTCGACGATGATTAGCTGTGCAAAAATTAGCCTGGAACAAATGGTTGAATTGTTTTTTTTTAAATTAATGTATTCGCGTCGGTATGGCGGGCTGTAAGTCACACCGGAGAAGTATGGCATAACGCTACCGCCTACTTCTTTTTTTATCGACTATCGGAAAATACAAGCATTTTTGTGGAACAAATCGATCGACACTCGTTATTTATCCGACACGTTCGATTAACGCCCACGCGATTGGGCCGCCTGTACCAGCGCTATGACCATCATTTTCTATTTTGTCATTCCGTAATTAGACCCCTGAAGAACCGCCATACTGGTACAAATGACCTAATATTTTGTGTCACCATCTCCCTGTCTATTATGTCCGGCAAAATATGGAAATCAAATGAATTTTGATGTTTCTTATGTTATTTTTTATTAGCTATATTTCAGCAAATAAATCCATTGAGTTCTGAAAATGTCGAATATATCAGGAACTGAATTCACAGTTGAGCGATAAAGACATAACCATCAATTTGATTAACAGTTCCTACCGTTACTCTGGCAAAATCCTCAAGCGTCGCGGCGTCGTATCGCGTGGATTCATTCGCACAAACCTTTATTTTCGGAAATAAAAACAAAACGTTCAAGACTTTCAAGAAACAAACATCAATCCACAACCGCTGGGTAACTTGCTGTTCCTCACGCACTTATTGGTTAATATGAGAAACAGCGCTTTGTGATTGGGTCGAACGTCATAAAATTTTATATAATTCTATGCAAAATCAGAGTATTGGTATGGGACCTAGTTCGTTAAACTCTGACAGATCCGGAGTAGCATCGTTGATGCCGGCGATACTGAAAGAAGAATTTTTTCTGCCTATTTTATATATAATTTCGCACGTAAAAATGCAAGACCAATCACTCATAAAAAAGCCAAGTAGGTATAGTATTTCTAATCCCAATTGGACCAACAAAAAAAGTTTCGTGAAGGATTTCTCTTTCCAATTGCCTCCTTGACATAGGCGTAGGTATATTATTTTCCAGTGGTATTTTTTCAGTTACTTATTCTTACAATCATAGCAATTGATCACCCCATGTAAAAGTAGACACACGCTATCTCAACTGACTTTTATTATTTGTTTTGGAAGGTCTCCAGAAAGCCATATTGATAAAATTATTTTCAATGGATAATTCCTAATCTCACCAACACACGACACTGATTAAGGAATATTGTGAACTGGGTAAATCATTCGGCTTCAGATAACAGATGTCCGATACAGCTAGCCGAGCTTTTATTCCTCAAATAAATTTGATAGCGCCTTTATTAATGATCTGGGCAACTAGAGCCACACCACTTTATTATGATCCCTTTCTCCTGTAAATTATGAGCTATCTAGTTCTTCGCTGAGGAGACGATCTAAAGATTAACTCGTCCGCCATCTTGGAGCTGCCATCTTCAATTTATGAATTTTGACAAAAAGCAATCATCTTCATCCAAATTCATACAGACTCCAAAAACTCCGACATAGCAATTTTGAATAGAAACGGTCCAAAATCACAAAATTCGTCCACCATATTGGATCCGCCCTGTTGAATTTCTGAATTTTGACAATAAATTAATAATCTGCGACCCCGAAAATCTCCACATACTAATTTTGAACAAAATACTGGTAAAAATGAACAAGTTTGTCTAAACCCATAAAGTAAGTTCATATAAATATAAAAATAAATAAAATATATAAGTCACATTGAAATACACCCCAAATCAAATTTAAAATCACATTATTGGTTGTTTTTTTTAAAATTATCATTATAAAATTCTTGTGTATTATAGTATGGTCTATCACTTAAAAAACATTTCACAGCCTTCCTGAAACATTGTAGAGATTTTATTTCTATTACATTCTTTGGCAAATGGTTGAACATTTCACAACCATTATAGACAATGGAATCCTTTATGACTGATGTCATTGGTATTGGCAACTTAATGTTGTTGGATTTCCTTGTCACATAATGGGTTGGTGAGGATTGAAATTTGTTCAAATATGTTTTAATTAAACACACACTGTTTCCTTTATAAAGTTTTTTTTTTTTTTTATGTTCTGGTTCCCACGAAAAGGGATATCCTGTAATGTTCAGGGAACATCGTGGGAACCAAGGGAAAGAAGGTAGGAGTTGGTGTTCTTCTTAAATTTCTGGAGGTTGTATGCCTCGGGGAACACCTCCCTAGGCAATGAGTTCCAAAGCCTCGCTGTTCGTTGGATGAACGAGTCTTTGGAAAGTGATGTTCTGCAGGTCTCCAAAGTGATAGAAATCACTGTTAGAATTCCGTGAGTGGTAAAGAGTAATTACAAGAGTCTCTACGTTTTGCTTTGCACATATATCATAGGGCTCGTTTTTTTAAATTAAAATATTTTGCAGTAGATAACCACTACGTGCGCCCCAAAATAAAATTCCATATCTCAGGTGAGATTCCACCAGAGAAAAATAAACAGTCTCAGCTGCAGTTAAACCAAGTTCATTTGCGACTACTCTGATTGCATAACAACCAGAAGACACTTTGTTACACAAGGCATAAACATGGTCTTCAAATTTTAGTTTTCTATCGATATGTACTCCTAAAAATCTTAAGCTACTTTTGTTCTCAATTATGTCATTCCCAATGGGTATATTGTCAAGTTCATATCTGAAAGTTACTATTTCAGTTTTTGAAATATTTAGAGAAATACGATTTGAATCACATCTTTACTTTCTTCATATCATTGGATGATTTTAGTTAAATCATTTGCATTGTCCGATTGCCAAAAAATGGTAGTATCGTCTGCAAATAGTGTGAATTTTCACTCGATATTTATACTTGTACAAATCGTTGACGTAGATGAGGAACAATGTTGGCCCTAGTATTGAACCTTGAGGCACACCATTATGTATTTTCCCAATTTCTGAGCGATGGTTTGTTTTCACCATCTGACTACGGCTTGACAAATATGAGCTGAACCAGCTCAGTATCACTCCTCTGAAGCCGTAGTAAGGAAGCTTCCGCAACAGTATTTCGTGATCCACACAGTCGAAAGCCTTCGAAAAATCGCAAAACACTGCAGCAGCAACCTTGCCACTATTGATTGACTTTTTCCATGAGTAAGAAAATTGCATCATTAGTGCCTTTGCCACTTTGAAAGCCAAACTGTTCTTTATTAACGATTTTATGTTTCGTCAGAAATGCAGTTATCCTTATCTTGACTAGTTTTTCTATAAGCTTTCCTAATGTGGGAATTGGGGAAATAGGCCGATAATACGAGGGGTCGTCCTGATTTCCACCTTTATGTAGTGGTATTACCAATGAT
Organism: Gonioctena quinquepunctata; assembly: GCA_018342105.1. NCBI lineage: Eukaryota > Metazoa > Arthropoda > Insecta > Coleoptera > Chrysomelidae > Gonioctena > Gonioctena quinquepunctata. Next base: position 261,621 of record JAFIRS010000525.1, read on the forward strand.
ACCTTCAGGAAATCAGGAAACTTTCCTGATTGAAATGATACATTAATAATATTGGTTAAGAGTTTGTTATCTGGGAGATTTTTCAAAATGTTTGCTGTAATGTCGTCGTAACCAGATGACGACTTTTTTCCAATGGAAACAATCACCTGTTTCAGCTCATGAATAATATTAGTGTCATATAGAATGCAAGTTTCAGAAATAAAGGGGTTTTTGAATTGTTCCATAGGGTCGTTATGAGTAGTCAATTTTTCCAGTCAATTTTTTTGCAACAGAGCAGTAATATTCGTTAAGGACGTTTGGTGAAAGTGAAACTTAATGTACTTTATTAGATTTACCTCTTAGGTCATTGATTACTCGCCAAGTGTCTTTCGATTTGTGTTCAGCTTGCTCGAATCTATTTTTATAGTAACTTTCTTTTGCTTGACTGACAATCTGCCTATAAATACTGCTGTATCTACTGAAATACCGTTGAAAAAAATATCATTAAACTTCCGAATAAAATGCAGCGATCGCATATTCTTTGCTGAAATTTGTATGCCTCGAGTAATTCACTGTTTTCTGTGCTTGATTTTTATCTTTTGAATCGTAAATGAATGAAAATATTCACCAAAATATTGTAAAAATTTGAGAATGAATCCTGGTCATTGTACACAATACCCCAATTGGTATTCAGGCATGCATTATAAAAAAATCATAATCTTGGAGTAGGCCGCCATTTTAATTTTATGAATTTTGACAAAAAATTCATAATCTTCGTCCCCGAACACCTCCACATACCAATTTTGAATCGAATCGGACCATAATCACAAAACTCGTCCGCCATCTTGAATTTATGGATTTTGAAAAAAAACATAATCTCCGACCCCGAAATTCCCCACATACTAATTTTGAATCGAATCGGACCATAAACACAAATCTCGTCCGCCATCTTGGAGCCGCTATTTTTTTTCTCTAACAAAATGCATTGTCACGGGAACTATGAACACCTGCCAAATTTCACGTTAATCGGACAACCAGAAGTGGGTCAAATTCAACTTATAAGTTTTGATTACACAGATCAGGACAAATTATAGTTTGAAAAAACTAAAATAAACACGCATATATTGCAATAAGGACTAAAAAGTTGAAAATGATAAGAATAAAGTCATTAACCAAAAAAAGACTACGCGAGAAAAACTCTTCGATTGATTCATCGACATGAAATGGAAGTTATTAATAACTAAATTTTGGCGAATATGCTGAGTACCCGTACATTCGCCAAATCTGTGAGTTGTAAATTATAATGGGAACCAGTGCATTCGTCAAATCTTGTTAATTACGCTGAGAACGGACTCAGTGCATCCACCATATTTTACTAGTAGCCACCTAGCTCCATCATCAGATCAGCTGCAAGATACCAAATTATAGTATTGGCATCCAAACTACATATATTATATACCAAGTTTCATTTCGATACGATAATGAGAAGTAGGTTGAAATTGACTTCCAAGATTTGATTACATTCTTTGTTAGTTACAAGTGAAGCTAATATAAAAGCTTGTCAAAAGAATCAAAAAGGATGTAATAAAAGTTCTAGTTCACGAATAAACATATTATTTCTCATATTATTTGAATCACACCGTTCAATATAACAGATTGAAATCGCACTAGAATTCTTTTTTTCTCACATGACTGAACAATCGCAGCTTTGCCATAATGACGATTTTAAAACTGAAATTCCTGCATTGAAAAAAATGCGTATTACTGGCCTAATTTCTCATATGTAGGATCGACCGAAACAATATTTATGTAAAATGTAGTATTCATCAACATATATTTCGACATTTTCCTGACTAGGTTTGAAACCGGATATTTATATCCGGAAAATCACCCAACCCATTTTAATCGCAAAAGTTGAGAACTCCCGAAGGCCTACTACATACGGAAAAACCAGTGGAACCCTTTTTTCAAGGCACTGATTTGCACTTCAATAACTTACCATTCAAAGTCGAGGCATCTATCTGACTACGCACCTCATTTGGGAGTATCTCCGTATCCCTTGTGTAACAGCCTGAATCTCAATCGAGATGAGTTTTCAAGAACTCACGTAGCAACTTCTAATTTTATTTTTTTATCCTTGTCAGTCCCGTGCCATTCGCAAGTGTGCCGGTTATTTTTGTCTTATATTCCAATGAATAAATCAGAGTAAAATTTTCCGACTTTCCCTTTCAGCTACGCCAATGCATATTAATGAAATACCTCCATAAGACATGTCCAAACAGGTAAGATTCTTTTCAGTTTCGCCAGAACATTCCACTGAATATATATTCATCTCGTTGTGCATATAAGGATTATGTTTGAGACGTAGACCATTGTGGAGTTCCCATCATTCTGATGACTTTCACGTTGATGACCAGTGCCGTACTGACTTCGACTGGCTAGAGCCTACGGTACGATATTTTTACTGAATGATGGCGGTATCATTATTCATATTCAGAGCCATAGAAGGAATTATTTTCCGCATTGAATTCGGAGAAAACAACATCCTGCGATATTTTTGACAATTGCCAGATTTATTTGGAGTTGATAGTTCTTTGCTTATAGTCTAAGAGCCGGTGGGAGATCGACCTTCACCGATCTGATAACTCGATGAGTCAAATATAATTTATAAACAAATATGCCTAGGATAACTTGCCTATCGAAAAGTGTTCATAGCTATTTTTAATTGAATTAATTTCAATCAATTTTCTTTCATCACCTTCACTCTTTTGATAACCGAATGAGTTTCATCTCAACCGATAGTTTTTAACACTCAGAATATGCCTAGATAGGCTTGCCTACTTATTTCTGTGCATGGCTACCTGGCAAGCAGATGTGAACAGGTGAGTCAATATAGGTAACAACACCGATCTGTTAACCAATCGAAATTGATATCATAGGTAAGATAATTTAATTACAAAACCAATCGTATAGGCTTGCCTGCAAAAAATCGTACATAAAATATTATTGCCAAGCTATAAAGTCTTAGAATTTTAGCTATTTGATAGGTGCGAGAGAGAAAGTAGAGCGTCCAAAGTCCGTGTGAAAGAACAGGACACAACATAGCAGCTGCACCCTACCTGACCGTTGAGTATCCGAGTGCGCATGCTCGTGTACATGTGAGTGACAGTGACAGCATTTATTTACACTCGACAGTAATTTTGAACTCTAATTTATTATAACTCTAATTTCGATCACAATTTTTGTATTATTTCACACTATATATACTTACAGCTATGAAATAATCAAAAATAAATAATTTAATATATTAATAAATGAAAATAAAATAAAAATTCAACAATATTTTTTTTCATTTTAAAGCTAAATTATAAAATGTAAAAACGATGAAAAAATCTACATTTTTTATTTAAAATTAAATAAAGAATAATTTATTTATTATTTAAAATCAAATAAAACCGTAAAGCGGGAAAGAATAAGTGTTACTTTTAAAATTTTAGTATAATAAATTTAAAAAATCATCAATATAGAAAAATAAAATTTAATACATTTATGTTGTTAAAAGCGTTTATTACAAAGCATTTAAAAGAATTCAAAATTACTGTCGAGTGTAAATAAATGCTGTCACTGTCACTCACATGTACACGAGCATGCGCACTCGGATACATTCAACGGTCAAGTAGTGTGCAGCTGCTATGTTGTGTCCTGTTCTATCGCACGGACCTCGGACGCTCTACTTTCTCTCTCGCACCTATCAAATAGCTTGGCAATAATATTTTATGTACGATTTTTTGCAGGCAAACCTATACGATTGGTTTTGTAATTAAATTATCTTACCTATGATATCAATTTCGATTGGTTAACAGATCGGTGTAGTTACCTATATTGACTTACCTGTTCACATCTGCTTACCAGGTAGCCATGCACAGAAATAAGTAGGCAAGCCTACCTAGGCATATTCTGTGTGTTAAAAACTATCAGTTGAGGTGAAACTCATTCTGTTATCAAAAGCGTGAAGGTGATGAAAAAAAATTGATTAAAATTAATTCAATTAAAAATAGCTATGAACACTTTTCGATAGGCAAGTTATCATGGGCATATTTGTTTATAAATTATATTTGATAAAAAATATGTCTCATCGAGTTATCAGATCGGTGAAGGTCGACCTCCCACGGTCTCCTCTACTATTAGTTTCTATGGTGGAGACTCATTCAGAACTAGTAAAAAAGTTTGCATTATTTTCCGCATTCACATCACCACTTGCCAGAAAACAAAATTCGCTAGAACGTTCATTCATATTGATGGTCCGAGAGCCGGCGACATTTCCATTGGTATTTACTACATTTGAAGAGACACATTCTGATATCCTGTTGGTGAGGAAATGCTTGTATGAAAGAAATTGGAGAGGCAGTGAGTCAATCGTATTTTTTTAATGTTATATCATGTAGAGCCTCGGCATCGCAGTGGTAAGACACCAGTCTCCCAAACAATAGGTCGTGAGTTAGATTCTTATAGTCGAGGAATATCTGACGCAAGATTCCCGTCAATGAGCCATCACTATTATTAGGTTATGTTGTAGAAAAGAGAAAAATCGATGGGTATAAGTTTTTTTATGCGAGAAAGTAACGAAAAAAATACAGCAAAAATCGATCGACACCTCTTAACGTTTTTTCTTTCTGTTGGTATTTTCTCGTTCGAATTATAAACTTCGAACATTTATTGAGAGTTTACAAAATGGCGTCATTCCACCGATCAGATCAGACCAACTAGTGGATAATACTCGACGTGTGAGAGGAACAGAAGACAAGAATAATGAGTTCTTCAGATTCTGGGAATGGAATGAATATCTTTTGGAAAATACCAACCAACCAATCAATTTAAACTACTTTGGTAAATTTTAGGGAAATTAAGATATTTCAATTAATTTGTACGACTTGACAATACTTGCTGGATTCGTTCCATTTTGGAATATTACTGTAATTTTCAGACAGGAATTTGTTTTTTTTGACCGGATAAAATCATATTTTGAATAAATATGGATTTGTTGTTTATTGAAAAAAAAATACTGATTTAGATGCTTTATCTGAACGGTATTTATAAAGTTTTGATGAAAATATTCTTTGCATGTCGTAGCAATCATCCCAGGGTACCTAAATCCACCCCTTACTCTAAACATGTCAAATGTGGATTTGTTCACTTCTGAAATAACGCCGTTATAAATAACGTGCATTCCAAAATAATGATAGTTATCTGAACATTCCAAAATAATAATAGTTATCCGAACACAGAATTGCTTCGAGTAACACTGCTGTGTTCAATGGACGAAGCCTCGATCAGGTAAGAGAGGGAGTGCTGACTAAATACACCAATAGGAAGCAAGGTCCAAGAAAAACAGAGAGAGAGAGAACTGTAGACATTTCTTAAAATTCCCGGATCTGATCTAATGAGAACCGTTTCCAATCGAGCCTCCTACTTACCACCCCCTCGCTACTTGAGAGTTGAAAATATTTTTCAATTTAATGAAAATGAGTTCTGAGCGTATATTGACTTGACTTACTGCCTTGTTTGAGTAAGTGGTAGAAAAATATATTCCATTAATTTGCTGTCGCTGGCTCTTGGACTAAAATGCTACATTAATCAGAAGCCTTTTTACATAGGAATGAAGGAGTCGTGAGAAAAATTACGTATGTTTTGTAATTCCTTTATGAAATTCCGAAAAAAGTGGTAGATTATTCATATACTTTTTCCAAAAATGTATTAAAAATATCATCTTGAGTGAAAAAACACATAGGCTTGGATTTTGCCGACTGCGCGACGCAAAGGAGGGTAATGTGTTTATCATGTTGTATGTTTGTTACTTTGTGGCGCTTTGATGATTCTTATGTCAATCGAATTGTCTTAATTTTGCGAGTATCACTGAAGACATGGCAGTAATCAAGATTCAATATGGCGACAACCAGAGCCAAATTGTGAATAAAAACATGACAGTAATGATCAAAATTCAATATGGCGACAACCAGACGCCATATTGTGAAAAAGTTATTACAGCGTATAGCTTGGTACATCAGTAATTAGTTAATTTGCTCGTTAGTTGGTTTATTTCGGTAACAGGTAATATTCCGTTTTCGTTACATTTTTAATACACTATTACATAAATATTTTAATAGAAACTAATAAGGTACATTGAAACTCGGCTATAACGAACGGCTTAATGACTAGAAATGGTTCGTTATAAAGAGTGTCTGCTATGAAGAAAATATGCAGTACATGCAGCCTAGTACACTTTTTTTTTTCGCGTAAATTGACGACACTGTTGATTTTTTGAGACCATAATCTCGATAAATTTGTGCATTTGCGCACCCACTGTCAAATTTTCTAATTATTTCCAGCTTAACCGACAATGTAATAGCCTTCCTTCATGCTTTTGTAGTAGGGATATTGGTTCAATGCAGTTGAACACGTACTAACAAATCCCTAACAGAGAAATAGGGAAATCCCACCGGTCGAAAAATTTCGCAAATGATCGGCACTTGATTGAACAATCTTTCCCCGGTAGTTCGTTATACCCGAGTTTGACTGTATCTTGTTAGTGACTGAAATTATCCACCTACTTTGTTGTTGTAGTATATTCATTTGTTATTAGTGAAATTATTCATGTGCTTTGCTAGTCTATGATTTAGTACACATGGTGAGAGTTTGTATCTATTTGTTGAATACCTGAGTATTATATAACTCACAATGTTACGAGCTCGAAAACTCGTCGGTCGTGTGCAAATCTTTCTCGTAAAACCAAAAAAGCCGGAAAGTGCACGTCGCGAAACTCAGTCTCCGGCATCGCGACAGAAACGATTGCAACACGTTAGAGATCAAATTCCTCTTAGTTATAATAGCAAATCACCCACAAAAATTTACCGTCTTATAATCCTAACTAAAAATTGTAAAATAAAAAAAGGTAATTTAAATAATGACTTTAGATTATTACCGTCTTATAATCCCAACTAAAAAGTGTAAAATGAAAAAAGTTAATTTAAAAAATTAAAAATCCCGATTGCGTAAAAAGTGCACTTTAAAAAAGATGGAAACAAGATGACCAGAAAATATTGTCAGAAAATTATGTTTTAAGAGGTTCTATTAAACATAATACTGTAAACAATCTCACGCAGTTGGAGGCAATAATATATCTTCATTTTAAATTAAAGAAGATGCCTCCGACTGCGTGAGAGAGAGAGAGAGGGAGTTTAATAGTTAACCTCTTAAAACATAATTTTCCAACAATATTTTCTAGTCATCTTGTTTCCATCTTTTTTAAAGTACACTTTTCAAGCAGTCGGTTTTTTTTATTTTTTCAATTATTGATGTATTTAACAACGAGAAACCGTGCGTGGATTATGAGATCAAGAGGAATTGAATGAAATAGAAATGAAATACGGGCACCTTGAATGAAATGTCCCCCGCAGCCCAAATAATCCAGTTCGTACCTGACGGCAGAAGATTTACATACCTCAAGAAGTACTTGTTGTTTGTTGGTACAGTACCAATCGATATCCCACACGACTGTCGGAGAAATACCTGAGTCCGTCAGGCAGAGACTGCTTGAAATGTAAATTAATCGCCGAAGCTAATTGTCAGCATTAGATGTTGATGGACTAGCTGATGGCAATAACAACGTCCGATCCGCACTGGTTCAAAATGCAGATTGTCTGTTAGCGAGGCGGTATTAATAACTGTCATCTGTCACTCTATCGAACCAAGTTTATGGTTATTAACCAGATAGAATGGGAACCGAATGAGTTTCCACTTTTCGTGTCAACGAAATATATCAATCGGAATGGAAAGCAAAATATGTAACGTGTGTCGCTCTAAAAATATTCCATTGACATAATTTGGAAAGTACAGTGCGATCCAGATATACACAATGATCCCGACGCGGCCTCGGTGGTAGGTGAAAAACAAATTAATTTCTTCGTAAAAGCGGAATTTCATATGTCCTTCCCGAAATGTGAATCATTCTGCTCGGGGATACTATGGGGGTTAAAGCGATGGGCGGAGACCAGCTCGTCCCTTCCGCAAATATATCTAGAGCCTGTTTTCAAGAACATTTTTTCTGTACTCGAGCCTAATATTTATACCCGGCGCTATGCGGTTCGTAAAAATTTGGCAGTTAGAATTTGAATGCTGCTATGCGACGCTAGTCTTAAATTATGTGTGCAATATGTCTCAATTGACTAACAATTCATCAACATAGACCCGTGTCTTGCTATTGAAATTTGACCCAGTTTCACTCATCCAAACTACTTGAAATTCGGCATGCCTTGCAATGCATTTTTTATTACCCATTCATTCTACGCAAATTTAAAGTTCATGAACAGTTTTTGCTTTGCAAATAAGGCGAAATGACGTTTGC